>LPNX010225036.1:660-37900 GCA_001517045.1 Pseudotsuga menziesii
CCGATCGAGTGATGATCTAGATCTAGTGATGCCATTTTTGATGATCCATATCCAGATGACTTGAAGACAAAGATGACTTGAAGATGAAGATGACTCAAAGATGAAGATGCTCCAGTTGATGCAGAGAAGAAGACCAATGCTAAAAAATTGTGTCGAAAGAATACCTTCCTAGTTAAGAGGGAGTGTTGATGTATATGTAACTTCGGAATGTATTCTTCTATGTATTTTATATTATTGTAACCCGATGTTTATTCCGGGATGTTTCTATTATGTATTTGAGTCATGTGGTCATGCCCCGATGTTCCGATCGGGAGGATTATAATGTAAACAAGTCATATCAAGTCATTGGGTAAGTCCCCACTGTTTAGGGGCACTTGAGTTATTATACACTAATTAAGGTGTAGGCTCGAGTAGTAATTATTAGGTTGAGTGCACTTCAAGTCAACGGAAGAATATAAATAGAGAGTGAGAGTCTCTCTATTTATCACTTGTGACTTAGCTCTCTTGCTCTCTCAAGTGTGGCGCACCTTTGGAGAAGGAAATCTTTGGCTTGACAAAAGACAGAAGGCTGCTGTTGTGTTGGGAGTTCATCTTACTGTTTTCGGATCACATCTTGTGGTGATACTATCTTAGAGGAAGTTGAGGGGTTTTCTCCATTTATGGTTTCCCCTCCTAAAAGATTTGTGTCTCTTGTCTCTTGTGATGTGCTTATGTTATTGCTGTGCTTGTTATTCTCTCAGTGAAAAGATCCTAACATAATGCTAGCTTAAATGTTGAAAAACTAACAATTAAAACCACTATGGATCAAGAAGAAGGGATTACTTCCAACAAATCTTGAGTACTTAATTAATAAAAATATGAACAATGGAGCATAAGAATGAGAGTATACTTACAATCATTAGGATGTGTTGTATGGAATGTAGTGATATATAATTACATCCCACTAAAAAGAATAAGGACTACTTGTCACAAGGAATCCAATAAAAATAGCTCAAAAGAAATGGAGGCCATACTTGATGGATTACCTCAACCCATCAAAGAGAAGATAGGACAATGTATCTCAGGTAAGGAACTTTAGGTCAAATTGAAGAAGCTTTATTTAGTTAAAGAGATAGTAGAATCAATCCCTGCTATTTCAAACAATGAAGATAAAGAATCAAGATAAGATGAAGGTTCCAAAGAGAATCAAATGAAGAGGTGGACCTAGAGGCTGAACTCATATATGCTCTTGAGGAAATTGAAAAAATGTAGAATAAGGAACAAATATTTGAAAGGACAATTCTCAAAATACCAAGAAGAGACAAAGTCAAAAGAAGAGGAAGTCAAGACCCTCCAAGAAGAGTTGCACAATTCATAAAAACAAGTGATGGCTAGCATGAAAGAGGCTGAAAGCTTAAAACAAGAGGTTTTTGAATTCAAGGAAGAAGTAAAGAAGTTAAAAGATTAGCTTGATGTTACTGAGAAGTTCAAGGAAAGTACTAGAGCACTTAATAAATTCCTTAACTTACAAATATTCCCCATGGATAAAACAAGCATTGGATATGATAAAAAACATGTCATTAAAGGATCAAGCTCCATCACTCCAAAGGAGGTTGAAAAGGTTAAAAGTTGGGATTATGCTTCAAAAGATATATCTAGGAAGTAGAAGAATCACAAGGGAATGAATTCTAGTCATCAGAATTATGCTCATCCTCCCAAGTTAAAAAAATTCAGAAGACATGCCAATGAAAAGAACCATTACAAGCAGAAAAAAAAGATTCTCCAAATATAAAGGAGCATTCTATGCATATTGTCATTGTTGTCATAAGTTTGGTCACAAGGCTGGTGAATGTAAAATCAAAGAAGAAGATCAAGATTTGAGAAGGAAAGAAGACACTAACATCTCAAATAGCGCAATAATTATTATATGTTTCATATGTCACAATGTTGGACACTTTGCAAAACATTGCAAGAACAGTACATGCAAAATTCTTAACAAAACCAAAGAAAATGTATGGAAGATAAAATCCAAAAGACAAATAAATGAAAAAGAAGTAAGCAGAACACCTCATGGAAAGATGTGGAGAAGAAAGGAAGACTACAAAGATTCCAAGAATCAATGAAGTTTCCAAAGATGATGTTAAGCATAATAGTGTTGTAGATAATAATGAAATCCATCATGATGGAAAGCAATATGAAGATGTAAAAGAATTCACTAATGGAGAAGAAGGTTATGAAGAAGAATTTAGTGATGATGGTCAAACTGAAAGAGAATTGGTCTTTTCTAAAATCTCTCATGACCTGGGAGAGAACCCTAAAATGAGCATTAGAGGGGATCATACTTAAGAGGAGTAAATATCAGAAAATTGAAATTGATATTGGAAAATAATTAATATCATTTGGAAAAAGCTATTGAAAAATCTAAAAGCTATTTTCCTCAAAGACAAGAAGTAGAGTGTCAGATTGAAGAATCGCAAGAGTACTTTCCTAGAGACCATCCAAGTGACAAATGAGGTACAAAATCACAAGTTAAAGATAAAGTGTAAATAAAATCATAACCATGATGAAAAGTAATGGAAAAGAGAATGATCTCAGTAGCATTGAAAGAAGATTATAGTATGAATGAAGCTAGTGCATATCATTTTGATCTTTTGTAAAAAAGGGGAGAAAAAACATAAAGTGTAGAAGTTGTTTGTATGGCATTGAAGACTCCCAAAATAGGAACACGTTATATGATGCATCTTTGAATACTAATCTATGGAATAAAACTAAGGCTTTAATGAAAGAACTCAAATACAAACCAATGAGTATAAACTCTGTCACAAAGAGAAGAAAATATTTGCAAGAAAAGGATAATTGTGATAGGGGGAGTCTATGAACTCATCATCCAAGTTATTATTCCAATACATGCTACAAGAAGGTAAAGAAGGATGCTAACTAAATTATCATTCATAATGGTCACCACCAAGTCCAATTTAACAAGACTAAGAGAAGAAAAAGAAGGAAGAAGAAGTATATTGGCAGAAGTAGTTATCAAAAAGGAGAAATTTTGGAAATTCCATGTCAAGGAAGTTACAGCAAGGGAATAACAAATTATCGTTTGTCATTATTGTGAAAGGGGGAGAATGTTTAGATGTTTCCATCAATTCCAAAGGGAGAGAATGTTGAATGTGGTTGTCATTGATGTCAAAGGAGGTCAATAATGAAAAAGGAGTAATCAAGGATATGATGGAAAAGAAAACTTAGTGAAAGATAGAATATTAACAAAGAGTAAACAAAGGAATAACAAAATAAGTGATGACATATCATGTGGCATGTATGATAAGGTTGTAAAGTCATGAAAGATAAAAGAATAACAAAGAGTAAACAAATGAATAACAAAAGAAGTGATGGCATGGTATGTGGCATTTATGATGAGGTTGTAAAGTCATATGATGATGTTCTAGTCCTCTCATGAAGTCATTGTTACAATTTGACACCATTATGTAAAAGCATGGAAACTTGTTGGAACTCTTGCTGAAACTCTGAAAATTTGACAAAGTGTTGAAAAACTAGTCTAAGTTGCTCTTGGAAAATTCTTGCCATATATCCTTGATTAATGATAAAAATTATCTAACAATGTCAGGCTATAACTTGTTGACTTGTTCACATGACCATGATCTCATGTTGCTTTAAAAGTGCTTGAAGAAAAAGTTACGGGTCCTCTAAAATGAGTTTTCAGACTAAAATGGACTGAAACTCTTGCTGAAACACTGAAAAGAAAAATTGGCCAAGTATTGGAAAACGACCTAAAGTACCCTAGTAAAATGCTCACCATATTTCGTAGGATACTGATAAAAAATATCGGAGGCCATCAGACTTTAGATTGTTGATGTGTTCATCTAACCATGGTCTCATTTCTCCTAAAGAATTCTTGATGAGAAAGTTACAAGCATGCAAAAATAAGGTTTCAGGCTGTTTGCACCAATTCATTAAAATGCTTATAAAACAGCCTAAGTGGCCTCTATAAAATGCCCTCCATAATTCATAGGTCGATGAGAAAATTTATCTAAGAGTGGAGGGATATAGCTTGCTTATAGTTGCATATGACCATGGTATCAGTTTGATTTGAATAAGTGTGAAGAAAAACATATTAGTCTTCCAAAAGTGTCGTCGGCATGATTTGCACTATTCCAGTACTGGTAAAACTGCCTAAGTGGCTTCAGGGAGATGCACACCATAATTTGTATATGATGGATTGAAATATTCTCTTGGTACAAGGAACTATAGGTTTTGGTTGTGCACCTAAACATATGATTAGTTTGTTAAAACAATCTATGAAGATGAAGTTATCAGTCTTCCAAAACCGCCTTTTGGAATAGTAACAACTAGGGTTTGACAAAACTGTTAAAACCATTTATAAAAGGCCATTTACAAATTCCCGAAAAATGTTGTGTTGTTGTCAATCAATTTGTCTAATGCCATGACTATGTTCCTTCAAGACCTGTCTATCTATCCATATTTTTAGTATCCTCTTTGGTGGTCACATGTGCAAGAAATAAAGCTTCCAAACTGAGAAAAGATATGTTTTCGTGTTAAAAATAAATAAAATCCATGTTAAAAACAAGAAATATGAAAGGCCATTTGGAAATGCACGGAAGAGGCTTCCCTTGTGCAAATAAATTCATCCAATGGAATGGATATGTTCTATGATGATCTCTCCATCCACTCATGGTCTTGGTTCTCTCTATGGTTGTCACATGTGTGAATGTGGAACCTGCAAAGTGAGTAAAAAATTAAGTTTTACTTAAAGAAGAAAAATACCTGCAAAATAAAAATGCTTATTATTAAAACATAATTAAAATGATGAAGTTTTAATTGATAAATAGAGTTATAGTTTAAACAAAATTATAATGAATTAAAAGGGTCATGACTAATAAACTAAAGTTAAGATTCTTTAAGTGTTATTTAAGCAGAATCAAATTCTGTAAAACCACAATATTATTGAAAAAGGAAGTAAGCTACATGAACAAGTTATAAACATAAATATATTAAAAAGAGTATAAATAGAAATATATTAAAAGAGTTTATTATTTCTGTAGAAGAATGAAACGGAGTTATGTTTATTAAAAGGGATGAGACTGTATAAGTTAGAATATAGAAGTGATTTTTAGTTAAGTAATGTGTTGGATGAACATGCATTAACTAATAAAAGCAAATATAACAAACATCATATTATTATCTTAAAAACAAAGTTAATTAAGTGAAAGGGTGTGACTGTATAATAAATGAAGGAACATGTTTGATGGAAAGACATGAAAGTGAAAAGGTGTGTTTATTGAAAAGACACATCTCCAGATTGAAAGGACATGTTTGCTAGAAAGGTATGGAAGAAGTGTCTTAAAATAAGTCCAAAGTGGAAGAAAGTGGTCTTTAGAGTCCATACTGATGGAGCTTTAAGAAAAGAGCAGAGACCAAAAGATGAAAAATTCCCTGAGTCTGAATATGAAGATCTGAATTTGTGTGTCTCTGAGTTTTAAGATGAAGATATGGAGCTTTATGTCTCTGTCTGTTTTCATTATGACTATATGAAGTAATATAATACCAAGAGAAGTTAAACAGAGTATCTACATATTTAACATGAAGATCTGAAGAAGAAATAGAGCCAATAAATTTAAAGGAAGAATAACATGTTTGCAAGTTTAACATGAAGATCTAAAGAAGTGGAGAATAAGAAGTCAGAGACTAAACGAGAAAAAATGAATCTGTCTCTAAAGTCCAGATCCAAGCAACACTGAGTAAGAAGAGGCAGAGACTAGTGGCATAAACAATCATCCATGAGAGAGTTGAAGAAAACGGATATTGAAGTTTGATAGAAAAAGATTAGGGAGGTAGGGTGGTTCTAGGGTAGGCTACAACCCTGTTGTAGCCTTCTTCCAGTGGTAGCTGGTAAATAGGGTGTCAAAGCATCCTTTTAGTATTAGCTTATAAACCAGGGGGTTGTAGTCTCCTTCCAGTAGCAGGTGGTAAATAAGGTGCCGTAGTATCCTTTTAGTAGAAACTGATAAAACCAGGGGGTCGTAGCATCCTTCTAGTAGATGCTAGTAAATAGGGTGTTGTAGCATCCTGTCATTTGTAGCTAACAAAAACTATTGTATATATAATTTTGCAGTATAGAAAGAGTTTGTGGTTTTCCCAATTGGATTCCAGGATAAAATCTTTTTTTTGCGTATCTTGTTGATTCTATGTTTTAATAAATAGTTAAAAGTGGTTTTAATTGTTAAGAAGTCAACAATACTGATTCACCTCCTATCTCAGTATTATAAAATATTAGAATAGGTTTTTCTTGTGTGTGGATATGGGCATACTAGAAAGGGTTGTGTTGTATACCTAGTGGTTGTTGGAGATAAGGTCATTGTTCTATAAATTGAACATATCTACACCCTAAAAGGTATTAAGCAAGGAGAACTATAATAACCTTAATTGATGTTTTAGGCATTGTTCTCAACCAATTGGTGGTTGTGTAAGCTTACAAGTTAGAGTGAAAATGATATAAATCATATTGCTTACATTACGATGAAAAATTATTGTAGGAATGTTATTTTTTTGATGTATATGTCTCTTAAGGGTATCCTTTCTCCCTATCAGATTGGAGAGAATGCTCTAGGTTGTTATGTCTCAGTTGTAACTGGAATGGACCCAGAGCTAATTGGATAAAAGGGAATTAAATCAAGGCATAGCTATCTATCTTATTAATTTGGGGTATCTACCTTGCAAAAAATACAGGAATTTTTCAATAAAAAGTATCTATCCGGGGAAAAAATGCATCATAAGGTAAGACAATCATTTCCTTATTTCCCTAGGAGAAATATTTATTTAGAGTCCTTAGAGTTCAAGAAGATTATATAGATAAATCCAATCCTTGGGGTTATTTTGATGGAGTCTCATAAGGATAAAATTCATCTTGTGGAGCGGAATCCCTTCAATACTTGAGTGATTCACACTATATCAAGATGAAAATCGGGATGGTATAGGGAACAAATAATTATGCAAAGTTGCTAACCCTTAAAATTCTCATCATTTTTCCATTGAGAAGGGGTTGAAGGACCTCAATATTTTCAGTGAGTATATGCTTGGGATAAATTGGGAAATGGGAACACAACACTACCACAATTTAAGATTAACATGAATTCTTGAGGAAATAAAATTTCTGCAAAAAAAAATTCACAGTTTCTCTTGTGATCATATATTTAGGGAGCATAATGAAGAATCAGATAGGGGGCATTGAAAGAGAGCCTTAAGATGGAAGTGAGGTAGTGGAGAATTACAAAATTTAAAGATGGGGAAAAAACAATTTTATAATATGCTATTTGTAAGGTATCTCCTTACATATTTATCTTATTAGATAAATAAATATATTATTATATTTGAAAGGATGATATGAATATGAAGTATCTTGGCATATATATAATACATAATAATGAAGAGTTGCATCTCTTCTCATTTTGTTGTTTCATTTAGCATATGCAATATTTATTAATTACTTGCTTAATATAATTTATTATTTTATTTACATATTATTCTATTTGGTATGTTATAAGTCATCTGTCTATGAAAAGATCCATCCACGAATCTTCTATGAGCTTGTTGCAACTAGGATTTTTTCCACAAATAACGGTGCCACAATTTAGTAGTTCTTGAAATAATTGGTTACATTTCGATTCAAATATTTTCATGCATATGATTATGTAGATAAACAAATATAATTGTATGGAGTATTCTTCTGAGCTTCTAATTTGATGGTGATCTTTTGATCTTCTAATTTGATGTAGATTTATGATATTTATACATGCTTTGGTATGGTTGTCTTATTTGTAGCGACAAGTACTAATAATGTTCTTACTTCCTTGTTTGGAAAGATTGTCTTTAGTTGTTCTCAAGGAACCTTTTGATATTGAGATTCTAGAACATCTTGAGTTATGACCATTGGTAGAATGTTTATCTCTTCATTTGTTGCAGCATCTTATGGGTTTCGTTGTTCTATATTATCTTGATAATTTGTTGCATCATATTTTGGGTTTCGTTCTTCTATGTTATCCTGATTAAGGTCATCCTTGACGTTTTTATTTTCATCATTGCATTCTTCTACAACTTAATTTTTTTTATAATTGTTGTTGACAATGAATTCGTTTTTAACCATAGTTTCTATATTATTACAATCTAGATCATCGTCATTTTCTTTACAATTGATACTGACATTGTGATTGTCAATAACATATTGATCTTTCATATCCTTGTCTTCTACCTATTCCGTTTCATTGTCTTTGTTATCGTACTCCTTAACAAGTCCTTGTTATGGAGTTTTACTAGACAATTTTATATATTTTTTAGCTGGCGTATTAATGTTCCTTACTTCCCTACTTGTAAGAAGCCGCAACGAAATTTCGGTAGACGTACATATTTTTGACTGAGTATCATATTTTGAGGTTTGTAGTTGGGGTGTCTTTCATTATCCCTCCCGAAGTCTCATAGCCTAAATATTTTGTGAGGAGGAATATAAGGAGGCGGCCTTCATGGCCTCCCTTCCTTTCTGGTTGAAGTAGCGACTTTAGACTCTTCCCTACTTGAATATTTAGGAGTTGTCGTCGCACCTTGTTTCTCTTTACTTAGAAACTTGAGAATCACAGTTTATTCTTATATTGTGTGTGCAAATGTAGTTTTCAGCTTTCCCTCACTTGAGACTTTGGAGACTGTAACCACTTCTTCATAGAATTCTTCGTCATTTTCTCTCAACATTGGATTGGTTTGAGCTTGAATAAATCGTTCAGGTCTAATCTTGATACAAGTTTTTCCTTGATTCCATCTTTTTCTATCGTGGATGCAAAAATAGTTCCCAACTCTTTCTTATTTTGGAATTTCAAGGGCGTAATCGCTTCTTCTATCATAGGTTCCATAGCTGTTTCCTACTTTCCCTCGCTTGAGAAGTGAGATGTTGTATTCGTTTCTTCTTCATAGGATTATTCATCATTTTATCTAAACATTGGCTCGTCTTGAGCAATACAATCTTCGGGTTTTAATCCTACTATGAGTTCATCCTTGATTCTAACTGTGTCACTCGTTTCTTCTTGGTTGATTTCTTCTGTATTTTCATTTTTGTTTTTTGTTTCACATTCTTGCTTCAAATGATTTTTTATCATCCACTTCAAAATTTGAAAGTCTTCTTCATATTTTTCCCACCTTTCGTTTACTTTCTCGATTCCTTTAAGAATTTTATCCCAAGATGATGACAATTTTGTCTTTGAAGTCTTGAGAATTTGAAAATATTTTTTTCAAAGAAAACTAATAAAATTTGTTATTATTATTATTATTAAATATTAATAATAATAATAATACATGCTTTCAATAGTATGGAGGTTTTGAAGGAATGGAGTGTAGAATAAATTATTATATAAAATAATAATGATAATAATATTAATGATGTCAATATTATTAATATTAAAATAATAATTATTATCTATAATAATAATAATTTTTCTAATATTTTTGGATTGGAGAATGGAGATGGGAGATATTTGCAAGAGATTAGAGATGGTAGAATTAGAAAATTAAACCATGGGTTAGTTTTATGAAACCATGGATTGGTTTTATAAAATCATGAACTTGTTTGTTGATGACTTTTCTTTTTTACTTTTTACTTTATCGTTCTTGTTTTTCTTTTTCCTTCTCTCTCATAGGCCAAGAGAAAAAACGCTCTGATACCACTTGTAAGGTATCTCCTTACATATTTATATTATTAGATAAATGAATATATTTTTATAATTGAAATGATTGTATGAATACATAGTCTCTCGGCCTATATATAGTACATAATAGTGAAGAGTTATGTCTCTTCTCATTCGGTTGTTGAATTTAGCATATAGAATATTTATTAATTACTTGCTTAATCTAATTTATTATTTTGTTTACATATTATTCTATTTGGTGTGTTACACCATTCATAGAAGGCATGTACATGTTGCAAACAAACTAAGCAACAACCATCAATACTCTACAGTATTATGGAACCTCTTTTTAGTCGTAATCACAAACAACTTCAACTATTATTTTTGGTTGTTTCTATGTACTTGAACAACAAACTCCAGTTAATGTAAAAATATTTGTAAACTTCCACGTGAAGTTTGTTGATGTATTTGTAACTTCGGAATGTATTCACTTATATATCTTATGTCTTGTACCCCAATGTTTATTCTGGGATGTGTCTGTAATGTAATTGAGTCATGTCATGCCCGATGTTCTGATCGGGAGGATCTATAATGTAAACAAGTCATTTCAAGTCATTGTGGGTAACCCTCCTATTGTTCAAGGGTTAAAGTCCCCGCAGTTCTGGGGCAATAGGGTTGTTAGACTCACCTAGTGAAGTCAGCCCTAGTAGGGTTTAGTCAAGTCGAGAATAGTATAAATAGAGAGATAGCCTCTCTATTTATCACACACTCACTCACACTCAATTGTAGCGCATAACCGAGGAAGAAGAAGACACCGGGGCTAGGAAGAAAGAGGTTAATGCTATCAAGAGTTCATCTTACTATTTTTGGGGCTTTGCTATTTGGTGTTGATTCTATCTCTGAGGAAGTTGCGGGGTTTTCTCCATTTATGGTTTCCCCGAGGAAAAACACTGTGTTCATTATTTATTGTGTTTGATTGCTGTGCTTGTTATTCTCTTCGTTAAATATCCTAATAATGCCGGCTTAATGTTAAAAATCTAACATGGAATCAAAGCTAACCTGAGAAGAAGACACTGTGCAGTTGCAGGAACTAGGGATTCCTACTTTGTGGATCTTCCTCCACAAATTTTCAGCAAAAGAAGGTTGTATTAACTCTCCTCATTAGGGCGCATTTTTCTATCAAAGCAGAATCCAATTCTGAGGTTTTTCAGTTTTGGACCCAACACTACTGTCGAAAATTAGGGCTTTCCACAGAAGTGGAATTTTTCAATGAGCCTAGGCCTGGATTGATCTCCTCCTCAAAATCAAATTTTAGAGATCGAGATCAAATCATTTGGTTGGACAGAAGTCTGAAAAAGAAAAACCCTAATCTACTCCTGAACGAGCACTGCAAAATTTCAGCTCCAAATCCATATTAGACATCTTGACCTAGTAAGATCTAAATATTTTGTATTTCCATTTGAGGTTCTCAGTTAAGATGTCTCATCATACCAAGATTGATGAAAAGCTTGAGGGAGCTGATNCCTGGAAGAAAATGAGTTGGACTCCTATATCAGTGAGGAGGTTCCAGTTCCAAAAAGAGATGAGGCTAAGGCCTTACATAAGAATAAGCTAGTTATGGAAAAGAGGATTATTGTTGATTCAATAAAGGATCACCTCATACCACATGTGTCCTCCCTAAATACACCTAAAGCTATTTTTGGTGCCCTTACCAAATTGTTTGAAGGGAAGAACATAAACCAGAATATGACCTTGAGGAACCAACTGAAGAATGTAAAGATCTAGAATGCAGAGACCATCCAGTCTTACTTTACAAGGGTTTCTCAGATCAAGGAACAACTGGAAACAGTAGATGAAGAAGTGGAAAATGCAGAGATTGTGATGACCACCTTGAATGGTCTCCCTAGATCATGGGACTCCTTTATTCAAAGAATCTATGCCAGAAAGAAGTTAGTCAAGTTCAACAGACTTTGGGAAGAATGCTCTCAAGAAGAAGGTTGGATAGCAGCTCGAGAAGAAAAGATGGGAAGTGAAGATCAATCTCTCACAGTACAATCCAAGAAATCCATATCTAGCCACCACAGATGTAAGTATTCTCATCAAAGGAATAAATCTATAAAGACTAGAGATATGTCTAAATACGTTTGCTATACATGTGATGAAAGAGGACACTTTGCTAGAGAGTGTCCTAGAAACAAAAGTAGCTCTCACAAGAAGAAGGGAAACAAGAGAAGGCATCATGCTCATGCTAGAGAGGATGGTGAACCTTCCATAAAGAGAAACAGACAAGTCAATGATGATTCTTAAGTGATGAAGAATATGTTCTGATCTCCATTCTCACGGGAACTATCACACATGGCAACAATGATTGGCTTATAGCTAGTGGTGCTTCCAAGCACATGACAGGATTCAAGGAATCCTTTGTGAAATTATCTAAACATGAATCACCTCACAAGGTGAAACTTGGAGATGACTACCGGTATCCAATAAAAGGTAGTGGGAAATCCTCCTATAAGCTAGACTCTGGAAAGTCTATGACATTGAAGGAAGTATTGTTTGTACCAGGACTAAAGAAGAATCTCCTCTCCATGCCTGCACTAGATGCAAAAGGAATGAGGGTTTCATTTATATATGGTCAATTCATCATGTGGCCAAAAGGAAAGACTATTGATGATGTAGTAGTGATTGGGGAACAAGAAGGAGGTTTATACAAATTGAAGGGCCAACCAGAATAAGCTTTGGTTCATGACTCGATAGAACCAAATGAGCTTTGGCATAGAAGGCTTTCACATGTGCATTACAGAGCACTACCACTTGCAAGCAAAGCTATTGAAGGTATCCTAGAAATGCAGGCAAAACATGAAGGTGTATGCAAAGGATGTGATAAAGGGAAGAACACAAAGAAGACATTTCTAAGTAGCGAAAGCAAGGCAAAAGGAATCTTGTAAATCATCCACTCCGATGTATGCGGTCCAATGTCATCCATCTCACTAAGCGGGTATATATACTATGCTTCTTTCATTGATGATTTTTCTAGGAAGACATGGATTTACTTCATGAAGAACAAAGATGAAGTATTCAGCAGTTCAAAAAATTCAAAGCCTTGATTGAGAACCACACTAAAAAGAAGATCAAGACTTTTCGATCAGATAATGGTGGAGAATTCACATCAAATGAATTCAAAGAGTTGTGCAAAGACTCAAGGATTAAGAGGGAGTTGTCGACTCCATATAATCCACAATAGAATGGGATTGTAGAAAGGAAGAATAGAACTATCATGGAAGCTGCAAGAGAAATGCTTCATGATCAAGATCTTCTTATGCATATTTGGGCAGAAGCTACCAGAACAATGGTGTATGTACAAAACTGTACTCCACACAGAGTACTCAAGAAAAAGACTCTTGAATAATTATTCTTTGGCAAGAAACCAAAGGTCAGCCATCTCATAATATTCGGCTCTCCAGTGTACATTCACATTCCGAAAGAGAGGAGGACAAAATTAGATCCTTCAGGAAAGAAGGGTATATTTGTGGGATACTCTGAAAGCTCGAAGGCTTACAGAATATACTTCCCAAGATTCAAGAAGATCGACATCAGCAGAGATGTAATATTTGATGAAGATTCAGCCTACATCAAATCCAAGAAGAGACTGGCTGAAGAACCTGAAGAAACAAGAGCACCCAAAATTCATGACACAACCATGAACAAATAAATTCAAGAAGAAGATTGAGAATTTGAAGAACCATTAGAGGAAATTTCAACTCAAAATGGGCCTCCAAAAAAAATTAATAAAATCATAGTTAAAATAATAAAATAATATTTATTAATTTTAGAGAATTAAAAGCAAAAAACTGCTTTTTTGTTTGTATTTTAGACATATCTCCCCGTGTTTTTACTCAAATTTCAATTGGGAGAGCTCGTTGGATGTAGAATTAAA
Source organism: Pseudotsuga menziesii (assembly GCA_001517045.1). Lineage (NCBI taxonomy): Eukaryota > Viridiplantae > Streptophyta > Pinopsida > Pinales > Pinaceae > Pseudotsuga > Pseudotsuga menziesii. The sequence continues at coordinate 14,278 of LPNX010225036.1, forward strand.
TTTTGCATCCAGTGCGTATCCACTCGGCATACTTTTGACAGACCCCACTACCCCAAAAACAAGAAATACCTGAAAAAATGTGATGATGACATCATCGTCACGTTTTTTCAGGTATTTCTTGTTTTTGGGGTAGCTGGGTTTGTCAAAAGTATGCCAAGTGGGTACTCCTTGGATGCAGAATTTAATTCTACATCCAACGAGCTCTCTCGATCGAAATTTGAGTAAAAACACGGGGAGATATGTCGAAAATACAAACAAAAAAAGTAGTTTTTTTAATGATACCGATCCCCAAATTTATATTAAAAAAATGTTTAAGACCTATACGGTATTTCAAATTTAAAGAAATTTCATTAGCTAACACATGATGACATGGAATTTGATTTAAAGTTAAAAGGCCCATTTTGAGTTGAAATTTCCTCTAATGCTCAAGACCCTGTAGATCCACTTCAAGAGAAGAATCCTCATAAGAGGAAACCTACTTGGGTATGTGAAACTATCCAAGGTGCAGAAAGGTATGGATCTTCAGAAGAAACACCTAGAGGAAGAAAAAGAACTAGGTCCTGTTCCAGTTATGTAACCTTGCTATGTGACATTATTGATAAAGAAACTTCCAACTATGAAGAAGAGGCATAACGGAAATAATGGAAGGATGCTATGATCGGAGAGTATCAATCGATCATGAAGAATGATGTTTGGGATGTTGTCCCAAGACTAGAAGGGAAGTCCATTGTAACTTCTAAATGGATCTACAAGATCAAGCATGTTGCAGATGGCAGCATCGAGAAATAAAAAGAAAGATTTGTGGCTCGTGGTTTCTCCCAGAAAGAAGGAATAGATTATGAAGAAACCTTTGCACCTGTAGCCAGATACACTTCCATCAGATCAGTACTTGCTATGGCTGCAGTGATGAAATGGAAGATACACTAGATGGATGTCAAAACTGCTTTCTTGAATGGTGTAGTAGAAGAAGAAGTGTATGTGGAATAACCACTCGGTTTTGAGATACATGACAGGGAGTGTCATGTATGTAGATTGAAGAAATCCCTGTATAGTTTGAAACATTCACCCATGACATGGTATGGTAGAATTGATGGTTTCCTATCCAGTTTGGGCTTTACCAAGAGTAAATAAAATTCCAACCTTTACTACAAGGTTGAAGATGGAAACCCAGTGATACTCCTATATCTGGATGATCTCTTTGTAACAGGTATGGATGGGTTGATTGCTGATATGAAGAGGAAACTTGCTACCGAGTTTGAAATGAAAGACTTGGGTATGATGCACTATTTCTTAGGCATGGAGGTGTGGCAGAATGCGGATGGAATCTTCCTTGGATAGGGAAGTATGCAGTAGATATTCTAAAGAGATTCAGGATGATGGATTGCAAGGCCATAACCACACCTATGGCATCGAACCTAAAGATATTGAGTGATGCTTCATCAGAAGCGGTTGATGCTACAATGTATCATCAAATGATTGGGTCCTTGATGTACCTGACAAACATGAGACTAGATATTTGCTTTGCTGTGAACACCTTGAGCCAGTTCCTGACAGATCCGAGACATGTTCACTTAATTGCTACAAAGCATATTTTGAGGTACCTGAAGGGTACAGTTGACTATGGGCTCAAGTATGAGGCAAATTAGAATATTAACCTAGAGGGTTATGTTGATTCAGATTGGGCAGGAAGTGCCATCGATAGGAAGAGAACTTCAGGATGCTGCTTTAGTATGGGATTAGGTGTGATCTCTTGGTTTAGCAGGAAGCAATCCTGTGTGGCACTGAGTACAGTTGAAGTAGAGTATGTTGTAGCTTGTTCAGCTAGTTGTGAGGCGCTATGGCTAAGGAAGCTACTATCTGGTTTATTTGATCTCCAGATGGATTCTACTTATATATATTGTGACAACTAGAGTTGTGTGAAGTTGTCAGAGAACCCAGTGTTTCTTGACAAGTCGAATCATATCGATATCAAGTATCGCTATATCAGGGATATGATGCAGAGAGGAGCATTGAATCTCCAGCATGTTGCAATGGATGAATAAATAGTTGATGTATTGACAAAGCCATTGTTTAGAGTGAAGTTTGAGTACTTCAGGGAGAAGCTTGGTGTTCTCTAGATAGAGGTTCCCTCCAAATGGAAATGATGAGACCTAGAGCCATTCTAACATGGTGAGAGGATTAGGTTCCTTCCATGGTCAGCTGTAAGGGCTGAGCCATTCTGTCATGGTGAGAGGATTGGTTCCTTCCATGTCAGATGTGAGTGTTGAGCAATTCTGATGTGACTGTAGGATTGGTTCTTACATGATCAGATATAAGCATTGAATGCCATTCTTGGAATAGAGGCACCTGGTCAGTTACCAAGAATACTCAGCTTGGTGCTGAGTTTCCATTCTCTGGGAGAATGGAGGCACCTAGTTAGTTACCAAGAATACTCAGTCTGTGACTGAGGGCCATTCTGATATGACTGTAGGATGTAGTCTTACATGATCAGATGTGAGTGCATGGATATTCTGATGTGATTGAGGGATGTGTTCCCACTTGATCAGATATAAGGGCTGATGCTATTCTCTGGGAGAATGGAGGTGACTGGTCAGTTACTGAGAATTCTTAGTCTAGGACTGAGAGCCCTTTCGATGCGGTATTTTTGAACATGGTCGAATGTAAGTGGAGAGCCCTTTCGATGCGGTTTTTTCGAACATGATCGAATATAAGTGCTGATCCTTTTCGATGCGGTGTTTTCAAACATGGTTGGATGTAAGTGCAGATCCCTTTCGATGTGGTGTGTTTTCACATGGTTGGATATAAGTGCTAAGCCATTCTGGTGTGATGTGTATACACATGGTCAGATGTGAGTGCTGGGATTTTCTGACAAGATGAGGTCAGATGTGAGTGTTGGGCGTGCCTTTCTGAAAAAGATGAGGTTAGATGTAAGAGCTAGGTGGGCCATTTTGACTTAGTGTAAAATATAAGTGTTGAAGAAGACCTACATGGAGGCTAGGCCTACAACTAGCATGAAAAAGGGCTGGCTTTGTAGAACTTCCTATGATGAGAAGAATATGAGAGATAGCACCATTCTGAGATTGCACCAATGATGATGATCCAGATGTGATGATGATCCAGACTTGATGATGATCCAGATCAAGTGATGATCCAGATTTGATGATACAGTGATGATGATCTAGCAGTGATGATCCAGTAGTCATGATGATCTAGATCCCGTGATGAAGAATACTTGAAGAACAAGATGACTTAGAAGAAGACTTGAAGATGAAGAATACTTGAAGATGAAGAAGACTTGAAGACTTGAAGACAAAGAAGACGAATAATACTTGAAGATGAAGAAAACTTGAAGATGAAGACAACGAGATGATCCAGTCTATACATAGAAGAAGAATAGTACTGAAAATTGTGTCGAAAGAATACCTTCCTAGTTAAGATGGAGTGTTGATGTATTTGTAACTTCGGAATGTATTCACTTATATATATTATGTCTTGTACCCTGATGTTTATTCTGGGATGGGTTTGTAATGTAATTGAGTCATTTCATGCCCCAATGTTCTGATCGGGAGGATCTATAATGTAAACAAGTCATGTCAAGTCATTATGGGTAACCCTCCTATTGTTCAAGGGTTAAAGTCCCCATAGTTTTGGGGCACTATGGTTGTTAAACTCACCTAGTGAATTCAGCCCTAGTAGGGTTTATTCAAGTCAGGAATTAGTATAAATAGAGAGCTAGCCTCTCTATTTATCACACACTCACTCACACTCAGTTGTAGCGCATAACTGAGGAAGAAGAAGACACTGGGGCTAGGAAGAAAGAGGTTACTTCTATTGGGAGTTCATCCTACTGTTTTTGGGGCTTTGCTATTTGGTGTTGATTCTATCTCTGAGAAATTTGCGGGGTTTTCTCCATTTATGGTTTCCCTGAGGAAAAACACTGTGTTCATTGTTTCTTGTGTTTGATTGATGTGCTTGTTATTCTCTCAGTTAAAGATCCTAATAATGCTATATTAATGTTAAAAATCTAACAAAGTTGGAAAGACATTATTTGTAATGTAACAACCATTATATGGATAAATAGATCTATAGAAATGTATTTACAAAATACATCTACAAAAATTAATTTTTTTCACCTCTGTTGAAGTTGTAATATCTGTACAAGATGAAGTTGTAAAGGTCACCTTGACCTAGGGTTTTGGCATGTATAAAATTCACAAAAACTTGCATAAATTTTTAATACAGTATTAGAATCACACACTTTTTAGCTCATTGGAAAGCTTATTGTAAATGATATGTGATCCCATATTTAAAAGGACGATATACTGTGTTCTAAGTGTTATCTTTACTATGATAACTTTTCTCTCTGTTGTTGAAGTCTTAAATATGACCCAAGCTTTGTGCATAGTTTTTGGGAAAAGTCCAAATATTTTTGGATGGATTATTGCACTATACCTTGGAGAGAATTTTGGAATCACAATGTTCATGAGTAGATGTTGGCTTGGGAAAGGAGCACAAGGAAGAAGTTTGCGTGCAAGCAAAGAAGGTGCGTTGTGCATGTGACAGAAAGAAAGGAAGATTGCAAAGGAAGCAAAGGACTAGCGCAGGTAGAATGGAGAGGTGCATGATGAAGGAAAGGTGAGCACAAGAGCGTGTAGGTGATAATGACTAGAAAGTAATAGGTGCAGATCATGGTCATTTAAGGTGGCATAAGCTTGCATGCCACAAAAGTATGACATAATAATTGTAAGTCAATCTGATAGTGCCTCGTGTCAAGTCGTAATCACCACGGATGTAGTCTGAGGGATAGCTGATGGTGATAGTTAGCAGACTTCCTGTATGTAGTCGGCCCTGCATGGTCATGTAAAATAGTATAAATAGGAGGGACTCAATGGTTAAAGGGTAGGTTGGTTGGTTGCGACTGCTTTAGTTGGTCATAACTATGTTTAGGTCATTTTTCCAATTATTGTTTGGCTGTTCATTGGTGATCCACGGTGAAGGACACCATTTTGCTGTAATGTTGTAGAGGTTAGACGAAGAGAAGACTCAGGAAGAGTCTAGTAACGATAGGAGGCTTTTGAGCTGCGGATCTGGCTACTGTGTGTGCAGACCACTAGGAGTAGAGGTAGGGTAGAAGAACAAACCAGATATCATGAGAACCATAAGTTTGAGTCATAGAGACATATCATAATATCAGTCTGTAGACTCCAAGGTGCTGTATCCTTTTCTCATGCAAGATGAAGAGCACCTTGGGGGTTTTTCCCAAATGGGTTTCCATGTTATCTCTTGCATTTGAATGGATGATTAATGTTGTGAATGTTTATGTGAATGGTTTTTATTTTATTTCTGTATGATGCTGAAATATTGATTAAATGTATGATGGTATACTGTAATTAGTAGATGAACGTTTGGGGAAGCGTCACTGAAATATATGTATATATTGGCCTGTGTGTTTTTGTCTTAAGTCACAACGTAGGTCGCAGACTGTCTATTAGTATGAGTTAGCTGCGCCACACAGGTTGTGCTGGTTGCGAGGTTGAGAGCAAGGATAAGTTGCATGCGATGACATAGTTGTTCTCCATTGCGCAAGACTGACTCCTCTGTCTAGCCATCCTGTTTCCTTCATTGAGCTCTTTGGTTATGTTCCAAGGGACTATAATCCCTCTACAATCATAGAAACATGGTTCTGGCGATTACCCATCAAAGAGATATCTTGGGTGAGACTGGGTCTACTTCGTAGATGTTGCTGACGGGGCTTACTCTATTGGGTCGGTATCTCGAGTGTTTGTTGGGTTAATAGGCTGCATAGAACCTGGGTCACGCAAGTTAGGAAAAGTGGCCAATAGGAGACCTCTTGGAGAAATTTTTATTGGGCTATGAATAACCTAAGGTTTCATGAACTAGGGTTTCATTTTTTGGGCTTGAATTAGGGTTTTACCTTAATATTTCTACATGAATAATATGGATGATTGTTTCTAGACTTATTGATGAAAGTATGGCAATTTGATGATGGTATGACAATGATAATGTGTGACAATGATAGTGACAAGCAGTAGTAAGGAAAATTATAGGAAGTGGTAGGGATAGGGATAAGTAATGATTTCGATAGGTTTATATTATCTCATTTATATTTATATTTAGGGGGTTGGAGCCTCAACTTATAGTTAGAGATGGAACATCTAGGGAGTTGTAGATCCCTTCATGTTGGAACCTGAAATTCATGGGGTAGGACTCTCCTTCAATATTATCTTGTAAACATTGAAGCTTTGAAGATAATTTTTGTTGGAAAATCATACCACCTAGTACCATAGTCATCATACCACCTAGGACCATAGTGTCATTGATTTTCACTTATGTTACATAGTCCATACTTGTTTATGGTGTCTCCCTAATGTGGTTGGGGGTTTTGGACCATTAAATGCACCCAAATCCCTCATTATGGTAAAATAGGAGTTAAGGAGCCCTCATTAATGACCTTTTGGTCCCTTGGGGCACTCCCACTCTTAAAACATGGATTTGGGTTGACTAAGGGTTTCCATGCACTATATTTGGGTTTTTTTTGATCTTTTGGACCATTTATGACTACCTAGAGCCACTCCGACTCCTCCATTCACTCCAACATGCCTACCCTACCCTCATTTATGACCAAAAATTCCTCCTCAATGTTTGCATAGTCATTGGTGACTATTTGAGATGGTTTAGGAGCCTATTGGTCCACCTAGAGGGGTTTTGAGGTCCAATGTAATCCTACAACTTGTATGGCACCAATTTACCTCCAAAGGCTAACGTTTTTATCTTAATGTAATATAATAATGTTCCAGACATGTTTACATGTTGGACTGTAATATAAATTAGAGTTATTTTGGCACCATCTCTATGTGTTATTTTTGCCTCTTTCACATTGTTTTAGCATATTTTATCAAATTCTTGAATTGTGAGGATTCCTTTGGATAGTATACCCTACTGTGGATATAATTTTACATGGTATAAGAGCTTAAGGATATTTAACATAAATACAAGGAGTTTAGAGGGTTCAAATTAGAAATCTAATGTCTCCTCCAGAAGATTGAGAGTTTGCATTGTAGGTTATTCAGTGGTTTTTTGTCACTCAATGCACAAAATCAAATGGAGCTATTACACCGAAATATTGCACTCTTGATCCATGTGTTAACCTTTTTCCTAATCCCCAAATTTCTCTCTGCTAAACTGGACTGATGCTGAGGTTTTGTCTACCTTTTTTCCCTCTCTAGGAAGGCCGACACTTTTGTCCTTCATGTTAGGTGCGTCGAAGGTTATTTTTCCCTTTATCCTAGGTGTGTTGCTTCCAGTGCTCTGTCTCCCACTAGTAGGTGCACCGATGGTGCTTTTTCCCTTTTTGGAAAGTGCACTAATGTTGTTTCAAGGGAAAAAATTGGAGCCCTGGACCCCCCTTGAGCGTGTATGAATCCATAGGTATTTTCAAGAATTGTGATTGATGTTAATCTTTGAAGTTTCATAGTTGGCTTTGAATAGAACTTGGTTTTCTTAGATTTTTGATTTCTATATTGTTTTAAAAGAAAACTCTTTTTCTACATTAGGTTGTTTTCATCAAAATAGAAATGTGCATTGTCATGTATGTAGGATTTGCATTCTTTTTACACTTCATGTCTACACATCATGCATCCACTTAACCTCTCAAGATAAAATTAATGCTAGCTTAGGTTTAAAATAATTTAGTAGCTGTGTGTAAGTTAGTGACATGTTTGGGCATCATAAAACGTAGGAGCTATCATTAATTTTTCTGAACTACAACCTGGGACTTGCGCAGTTCTTCCACGTACCATTAGTATATCGAACAACCTTTCATGTACCCTTGAGGTATAGAGGAAGGTACTTCACGTACTTGATTGTATATCGGAAGGCCCCTTGTGGACGGTTGTGCATTAGACAGCACTAGTAACGATTTGATATCCCCCGTACCTAGCATATATTGGGAGACCCTCTTAGGATTTTTGTGACCAACTGAGTTAACCTTTTGGCCATCTTGGCATCGCAGAAATGTGAAGCCTTGATAATCATGTGAGAGTCCTGACTTTTGATCCACTCCTATTCACATAGTTTGCTTGTGGCTTTTAGAGTTGAGTAGTGTTTGAGCTTGTGTGCTACTTCAAATATTCTTAGAGATTTCATGTATGGGAAACTATTCCGGGACCACCAGTCAAGAGAACCCTTTTCAAGGTATGTCTTTTGTTTCTCCCCCTTATGGAGTTGTTGGTCCTCCCTTCATGGCCACTTTCAACCTTCTTGGATTGAATATAGGATTACCTATATGGTTATTCTCCAATCTTTTCATACCAAATGCATCCTTTGTGTCGGATCCTCGTCCTTTACCGCATGAGCATCAACGTCGTGTTAACCATTCTCCTTCTTCCTTGAATGTTGAATCGAATTCCATTTCTTCCTCTTCACTTGTTCAAAACTCTACTGTTAGTAAACGGGGGGGGGGGGGGGGGGGGTTAAAAGAAGACCAAAAGGAAGGCTACGAAGAAGAACACTAAGAAGAAGGTTATAGCTCCAGCCACTGATCATCATGCTAGGAGTATAGATGTACATGTTTCCATCACCTGTAAAGCTAATTTCTCTTGTAGACTTTTCAAGGGTGATCACCTTCTCAAGGACTATCTTGGTCTTTCCCTTGTGTCAGAAATGTGGTCTAAACATCCTGTGTCGTTAGTCTCTGATCATCATGTTGATGATGCCCCATCAACTAGTGATTCTTTGGTTAAGAGTTGAAAAGGAAAGGTTATATATCCTTGCTTTCTATGAAAGGATATGCATCGCACTTACCTTTTTCCTCTCATGGATGAAGCTTCAAAGTTGTTGGAAGATATTACTGCTCCTCATAAACATCTTCCAACTAGTTATTGTAATTTGTCCCTTGACACTCGATTGGTTGATCAAGTGGTCGATCCAAGTCCATCCTTGGTTGGTCCCACTCTTTCTTTAGAGAGTGAAGTTAAAGAGGTTGAGTCGATGTCATCTCCACTCGATCCCACTCTTTCATCAGAGAGTGTTGAGACTGAAGTAGTCCCTTTGGCACAATATTCATGTTGTCCCTCTCTTCTAATCGAGAGTGAAAAGCATATTGCTGAAGTTTTTGTAGTTAGTTCTAATTTTTCTATGCAAGAGGAAATTTTGTCTCTTTCGACAGAACCCTCTCTGGGTAATGAGATTATTTCCTTTGACTGGAGTAACCTAACAGAATCTCATATTCATTTGAGTGTTCCTTTCCATATAGTTGTGCGAGTTACCACTAAGAGTATACTCCGCACTATTATTGACGAAGGGGATTATCTTAGCATTTTATCCTCAACTGCTTGGCAAGCCATAGGTTCTCCTCCGCTTGTGCCAGCCAATGATCAGATAGTAGGTTTTAATCGAAGACATACAACACCTTTAGGGATCCTTCCTTAGTTTCCTATTACGTTGGAAGGAAAAACTATCTGTATCGATGTTATGGTATTCCAAAGTCCCTTAGATTTTAATCTACTCCTTGGGCGTGATTATGTTTATGCCGTGAAAGCTGTAGTGTTCACACTCTTTCGAGTGATGTATTTTCCACATGATGGCAAGATTGCCACCATTGATCAACTTTCCTTTGTTAAACCCAATCATCATATGACTCCTAGTCATCAGACTTCCTTGAATGTCCTGCATGTTCTTGTGGTTCCTTCCCCTTCTAGTTAGCTTCTTCCCATCATGGGTAAAATGGGGGGCATGGCTCTAGCCTCTAGACTTCATACTAGAGTTAAGTTTCTAGCTTCTTATGTAAGGGAGAAACCCACCAACCTCTAGACATCATGTTGGATTAGAACTGCTTTGCGAGCATAGTTCCTTTTCTGTGTCAAGCTCATTAAAAAATGAAATAGGTTTCCAAGCAAAGTTTACCTTTGGTTTCAAGCTTGCATAAAAATGAAACCATCCATTTTGAGCATAGTTCCCTTTCCGTGTCAAGCTCGCTAAAAAATGAAATAGAAGTTGTGAGCATAGTTCCCATTCTATGTCAAGCTCGTTAAAAAATTAAATAGATGCTTATGAGCATAGTTCCCTTTCTGTGTCAAGCTTGTTAAAAATGAAACAGCTTTGTGATCATAGTTCCTTTTCTGTGTCAAGCTCGTTAAAAAATGAAACAGGTTTCCAAGTAAATTTTACCTTTGGTTTCAAGCTTGCGTAAAAATGAAACCATCCATGTGAGCATAGTTCCCATTCTATGTCAAGCTCATTCAAAAATGAAATAGATGCTTGTGAGCATGGTTCCCATTTTGTGTAAAGCTCGTTAAAAAATGAAACAGATTCCTATGAGCATAGTTCCTTTTTGTGTCAAGATCATTAAAAAATGAAACAGATGTCCCCAAGCATAGTTACTTTCTATTTCAAGATTGTGTAAAAACGAAACAGGTTCCCCCAAGCATAGTTATTTTTTGTTTCAAGCTTGTGTAAAAATGAAACATGCCACCTTGAGCAATGTTTGTTATTGGTTTCAAGCTCGTTAAAAAATAAAACTGACCTTGAGCAGAGTTCCTTTTTTCATGTCAAGATCGTTAAAAAATGAAACAAATTCTTCCATTGTGTCAAGACCCAATATTTGATCCTTCATTTCATTTGCTTGTAAAGTAGATGAAACGAAGCTTGGGGGGCATGTACGCTGCCTATTTATGTTGGATTTAGCTACTTTTAATTTTTCATGCTTTAATTAAAACATGAAAACGGTTTGAGCTCACTTTATCGGTTTTTCGTTCTCTGGATTCAAACATGAAAAAGGTTTCGAGTGATTTTTATACCTTTGTCATGCTCGTTAAAAACTTAGTGAAAAGGTATCAAGTATAGTTTTATTGTTTTTCAAACTCATTAAAATTGGACTATGAAAAAAGAATTCATTACGGAGTTATATTTAAGCTCTTTCTGGTCTCCTTAAAAACACAAAAAGATTGCCAAGCAAATTTGTTACGTTCACTCTTGTAAAAGAATCAGAATGGTTGACTAGTTGGGGTAGGTTATCTCTTTTTTAGATCGACTGGCCTTATTTACGAAAAAGGAATTTTTGGAGTCTTCTTAGTTATTTTAGACTCTCTAAACATGAAACAAAAAATGAGTTTTCTTTCACGGGACTCATCAAATCAAATGATGAAGGACCCTTTTTTGGGAATGAGCCCATCCTTTCTTAGGTTCGTAAAACATATGAGATTGGACTTGTCCGAAGGACGAGCTATATCGAGCATTTCTTACCCTTTTTCGGCTCATTAAAAAGCAAAGAGCTACTCATCCATCATGATGGGGAAATTAAGGAAAGAGTTTGTATTTTGTTATGGCAGTCCATAGTCACTCTTGAACATGGCACTCACTTGCATATGCATTTCAACACTTGGGTAATCCGTTTGTCTTTGAGTCCTGCTAATTCCTAGAGTCTTCTTACTCCTTTGAGTTGTCCAAGAATACTCTCACTTTCAGTTGCATTGGGGGATTGGTATCATTCTCGTGTCAATACTGCCAAGTCATGCCATTCCCATGTTCAAGAGAAGTTTGGTCATTTGTTCATTGTATATAGTCAGTTTTACCTTCTATCATGTTGTTCATCCCTGAGTCAGTCTCATACATCACTCTACTATCCAGTTTACTCCAAAACATTGATGATCATGTTTCATGTCGATGATGGGGGATTCATCATGGCCCTCCTTCGATGATTCTATTCCTATTGACTTTAACTCCTTATCTGGGAATTACACTTAAAAACCAAGTCAAGTACCTTGGTATTGCATGCCTTAATGGCATGTTACCTCGCTTTCAACATCAGTTTACATCATTGACTCTTGACTGAAATATCTCATCGAGTGTTCGACTCCAAGTCCTTTATTCACATTCGATGGTATGTACTGTGATACTTTGGGAATCATTCACATCAATGGTGATTTCCCTCGCACTTGTTAATAGTTTACATTAATGACTCATAATCAAGTGGTTTCTACCATGTTTGAGGTTAAGACATTGTAATCACATGGTTAGATTCTATTGCAGCTGCAACGCTTTCCCAAAATTCTAAAAAATTTCAGGACCCTCCTTTCAATTTTGTTTTGCTCAGCTTGTTTGGGTTTGCTTGATGTTGCTGATAATTGTTCAAGGAATATATTTATGCCAATGCTGTTAATGTTGTTTTATGGCTTACATTGATTTCTTACCCTGCCGGCAGAAGTTGTTGAGACTATGAATCGGGAATGCAGTTAACTACGCGCCCGTCATTGCGGAGATGCAGTTGAATGATGATCCGATCCAAGGTGTACTTGCCTCCGATGCACTTTATTTTATTTTCTTATTATTGGCGGCCTTATTGGAATACCGTCGGAACTCTTTGTCTCTATAGCTTCCACCATTGCGGATGACATATTACGAACAACGTGATGGTTGTGTCGACCTCTTCTGACTCCCACCAGTTTGATTCGCAAGACCTTAGTCTTTTTAACTTCCGTCGTTGAGGCTCTAGAAGGGAATATTCTTTTGATTTAGTTTGATTTATGTTTTCCCCTTGGCTAATTTTTTTCGCTTAATTCATGTTTGTTTTACCTCTGATTTTGACTAGTCTGCGAAACTCATTGTCTTTACGGTTTCCATTGTTGCAGTGCTTCAACCAACTATTGGTCCAAGGTTTTAGTCTGGTCGAGCTCCAATGTGAGGTGATTGTTTTTATGTCTCTTGCCAATGCTTCGCTTGGCACCAGGGATATCGTAGTCGTTTCATCATCCGCTGTTGCGAATATGCAACTGACTTGATCGTCGATGCCTTAGTCACTTTGCCGCCTGATGGTCATGTTTTTCCCGCTGATTGTTTGTTTTACTGAGATGTATATATTGGGGGTTTTGGGGTTTATTTTTCTATTATTATTCCTATGAACCTGTGCCTATGTTGTCTTTGTCATTTCGAATGGGACATTGTACTCGCTATCGGTAGCTCATTCCTAGGTGGCGCCCCCATGGAAGTTTGCGGTTTCTTCTTGTCAGCTTCATAGTTCATTGCCAGGTAGGCCTTTCTTCTTGATTCTATCCTTTCCTTTGAAGTTCAAAATAGGGTTGTTGTCCTTGGTTAGTTCCCACTTTTGCAGTTAATGAACTCCTAGGTTTACGGTTTTAGCAGTATATCTAGTTTCTCTCGACAGTATGGCAGTTTAGGGGGGAGAATTTTGTTTTCATAATGATTAATTTTGGTGCTGTTATGAGTTTTCGAAACTCACCTGGTTGTTTGGGAAACTGGTGCAGATGAGCGTTGTGCTGTCTGCACCAGTTCTCTCCAGTCTATGTATGGCTGTCTGGGGGGAGGTGGTTTCCTTTTCATTTTGCAAGAAGAAGACGTTTTTTTCTATTTGATTTGAAGTGTCAAGAGTTTGGTTTTCTAGTCTTTTGGGTCACTTGCCTGTGTGGGACTAGGGTAGCAGTTTTTGAGGTTACACCTCGTTTAAGACGAGAGTGGCAGCCGGACGATTTACTCTAGAATCACAGCGCGAAGGGTGTAGTTTTGAGACTTTTTTCTTTGACTGGAAGAGATTTTTCTTCATTATTAGCGAAGCCATAATGTTATTGATTGATCATGCCCATTTTTGGTCGTGGGCAAGATATAGTTTTATAGACTTATCTTGTGTAGCAATGCTCAGTAGTTGAATTTGTTGCTGTATTTTACATAGATTTAATCATGACTAGCATGACCAAGGTAAATTATCATGGAGTTTGTTTTCATTCTTTGAATATTAGCTGAATGGCTCAAACAGGACCTAAAAGATTTGCATATAATGACAGGGCAATCGTTCTGAATACGAGATGTCTAAAAGGCAAAAAAGGAAATCCCCTATAGTGGAAGAGGAACCCGAGGTTGAAGTGGTCGCAAAGGTTGAATACACTTACGAAGACACCAAATGCATCACAGGAGTGGAACCTGAATATAATTGGGGGGAAATCTACCGACTGATAACACATCATGAAGTACCTGACACTGGCTTTGAAGAGGAAACTATATATGCTAATATTGAAGGATCTGCTTTGATGAGGATTACTACCAGGACTGAGCTTTTCCTATGCTCAGAGGTAATTGGATGGATTCTGCCCCGAGCAGATGTAACTACCATGATTTTGGCCAACATTGAAAAACAGGGTTATGCTGCTTATAGCCCTAGTTATGTATCACTATCCTACCACTTACCGGAATCCTAGGTCTACTTAACTGAAGATTGGCTAAAGGAAATCAATCTTGACCTAGTTGAGACATTGAAAAGAATGCTGGTACCTGGAAAGAGTTTCAGAACTAGGCCATTAGGGGAATACAACATAGCCACCTTAAGAACCCCTTATAGGTTCATTGCCTAATGTTGAATAGGATATTTTGGAGAGCTCACAGTAAAAGTTTTAAGTTGGGGTGGGTTCCTATTGTTACCACCTAAGTTGTACTTAGTGGTTTTTATCAACTGAACCCGGTGAACCAGACAGGGTTAACTTTTTCAAATTTCAAAAAGACCTTTGGAAGTACTTCTGGGAAGTGCTTGTTATATCATATCACATGTTCATACCCCATGGGGGAATTGTAATAAATTTTCTAGCATGATAGTGTCTGTAAAAGACTCGGTATTTTAGACTTCATTTTTCAATCCAATCAGCCTAGGGTGTTTTTTCCCTTGGTTATTATTGGTTGTTGAATAAATGACTGATAATTTCTGAGTTTTTCACTCCATACCTCCAAAGTTGGGGTGGTCGGCTTGGCATTTAGGCCTATTGAGGTTATTAGAGTCTATGTGTCAATGTATAAGCATGATAGACATCATTTTTGAGTCATATGAACATGTCTAAGTCCCCCTAGGTGTTTTTCAATTTTTCAATTTTTTAGTTTTTTCAGTGTTTTTTATCAAATTTTAATTTTTCCAAAACTAAGTCTATTTTTTAATAGTTTAATTGGAAAAATTGATTTTGTAATAAAAGTGGGCCAAATAATCGGTTTCAGTCATGTAGGTGCTCATTTTCAAGCTAAGAGCACCATGTAAACCCATGGACCCACTTTTTCCTAATTTTTAAGTGATCTTCCATCACTCAGGTCAGAAAGCCCCAAAAATCAATTATTGAGTATTTTAATTAATAAATTAATGAATAATGGAGCAAATCCAAAATCAATAAATCAATGGATTCTCAATGGATTTGACTCAAATCAATCATATCTGGAGCAGATTGACAAGATCTGACAAATCCTTGACTGAAGGAGGGGATCAAATCAGATCCAGACTTGATCTACAGCTGTCTTCATGGGGAATTGTGCCCTCTCTGTCTCCTCCACATGTGTGGACTCTCCTGGATTCTCTATGGGATGATGTGTCAGCTCAATCAAGCCCCCGGTTGACAATTAGGCTCAGTTCAACTTCATTTCTGCATTGATGAACTCTCCATCAGTTGATTTCACTTGATTCCATGAGGAATTGCGCCCCCCTGGGCTAGATGGCCTGTATTTTGTATATATCCAGGCACACCCTCCTCTTACAAGCTAGTTAGAACTAGGATTGAGGTGCTGTTGCTATTGTATTGTTGTAATTCTTCATTTGAAATAAAGAAAGGATTTGGAGGCTAGACAGTGTTGTGCCATTACATGTGTGGATGATTATTGCAATTATTTTACTGACGTAACCTGTACCTGTATTCATTTTTGTTAATTTGCTTGTAGATCTGTTGTTAATATTGATAATAGGATTATTACAATCTTGATAGGAAGGCTTCTTTTCAATAAGTTTATTGACCGTCTCCTTCTTTGATGCATATTTAGAGATCTAGATTCAACATGTCCTATAAGCTTATATGCATGTTATTTTGAATCTTTGTGTATGTACTAATCGGATCTCACAAGTTTCTTGGCAAGTTCTTTGATTTCAGCTGAGATGAAGGTTCCTACATTGGAGAGGATGCCGATCTAGTTTGTTTCCTCACTCTCTCCAAATACCTTCCAAAGGCATAGTCCCTCGACATTCCACCTGAAATCTCCACTGTGGATCTTCAAGGAAAACAACACTTTTCTCCTCTTCTTCCTCCCTCAAAATCAACACGTTACCCGGTTACTTTTTCAGTTCATAGCTATGATTTCATTTAGATTTGTTTCATAAAATTAAAATATACATATATCTGATTTGTCATAGCTCATATCCTAGATATTTCACTTAAAAAAGTTTCATAAGCATCCTAGATCTAGCTGTAGGGAAATCGTCCTTTTTGCAAGAAAATTTAAAGGAAACTTGTAGATCGCATGCATTAGATTTCCTTTCGCTGTTATAAAATTCAATATTATGAAATATCAGTGCATTTTTTTTGGCTGCACAAACAACAAGCCAAGATCCCAAGGAAAGCTTGCTTTCCTTGTTTCCTTTTCTGCATGTTTAGCTAGTTTTAACTTCATTTTTTGTGAGATAAGGTAGGCTGATCCAAAGGTACTCTTAAATTTATTTTGGGAATTTGTTATTCGAAAATTCTCACTGTATTTTATCAGGTCTGACAAAAAGGAAAGGAAGCTGCTGTCCGAAGTGGCCTCAGGAGCGCTCAAATCCCCCCAGGGGTCTCCCTTTTCACTAAAAACTGAAAATTTTTCCAAAGTTGTAAAATCTTGGTTTCAGCCTGTATAAGGACCAAGAGGTTTCTAATAATTTCATTTCTTTGATTCTGTAACCAATAATAAACAAAATCATTTTTGGAATAGGCTCTTTCGATCCCATTCCCCATCCCCCCTGGGGGGATTTGCGTCGGTGTCCTTTTCGTCGCTTTCTGCTCATTTCTTTTTTTAAACTAGAATTGATCTAATTTGCAGTGTAGTATACTTGATTTTATTATTAATTTCATATTCCCCTTTTGGTTTTTTCAAAGTAATCATAATACTTACCCCACGATTTCCCGATTGACTCGAAAGGGGAAAGAGATTCGTGGTAGGATTAATTAGAAAACTAGAATTGTGTATCTATTTATTTTTGATAATTTACTTATCATCAATTATAAAATTAACCCCTCCTCTATTCCATGATTTAGATCCACTTGGATCGAAAGAGGTTCTTGGAGGGTTTTCTTTTAAACAAGAACACCCAGTTTAAAACTTACTAAAATTTACAAGACT
The DNA here is from genome assembly GCA_001517045.1 of Pseudotsuga menziesii. Lineage (NCBI taxonomy): Eukaryota > Viridiplantae > Streptophyta > Pinopsida > Pinales > Pinaceae > Pseudotsuga > Pseudotsuga menziesii. Next base: position 31,420 of record LPNX010225036.1, read on the forward strand.
CCAGTGTGTATGCTCTGCACTTGGCTGCGGTTCGTCCGATCAGTCAAACTGTACCAAAAGCACTTGAGTGAATAGTATAATTAGGACTCACTCTCCCCAACTGACAAACCATCAGGTGAAAATCCAACACCTAGATCGAACCTTTACGGTGGAAAAATACCCAAAGGAAGCGGGAACTTCTGAAAAGTGACCTCGGGGCACCGATCTCTGTCACACCCTAATGGGTGCATTACGAACAATATCCCCAGAGAATCCATTTCAGCCCACATATTCCTTGCGGGTATCCGTGAATGTTTAGTTTTGGACATACTCCAAGTACTCTCGGGTATATCTGGAGCCCCCCCTTAGCCTAATTTTAATCAACTCACACTGCAATTTTAACTTAAAATATACCAAGAGGCAATCGCAAAACACTCACTCCAAGCACATGCAAGCATATTGTTTCTCTTTTATGACTCCATTCTAAGGCACTAGTTATTTTCTTGTTCTATATTATATTGTGTCTCAGCATTGTGCTTTCGGGTGTTCATCTTTTATATCTTGCCATCTTTGATTATCTATAGTTAAATTGCAAACTCCTAAGCAACTCATTCAATTTAACATCACAACAATAAGTAATTATCCTTAGTAACTTAATAGGGTCTACCCCCCTTGGCTTCGTTAGGAGTTGAGCCTAAACGGAGGAGTCAAGAACAAGGTGACAGCCTTGACTCGAGACTTTCCCCCAAGGACACACCGAGTGGCTTGAATATTTCTGCCACGTGACCCAGGTGTGTGAAAGGAGGCAACACTTTTTGGTATCGTTGCCAGGGATAAATATTTTTATTTCCGAGTATGACTTTCATTTTCTTCCTTTTTGTTTTTGCTTTGTTTGATGAATGCTTAGAGTAGATCTTTAATTTTTATCTGGTGACTCCACTGACTTTTTTCCAGTTTTTATTTTTACAAAGAAAAGCAAAAAATATTTTTTGTGAAAAGATTTATAAATGCTTATTTTTTTGTTTCACATGGCGACTCCATTGAAGGGATAAAACCCTGTTTTCTCATAAACTTGTGAAGTTTTGTTGTGTGTAGATGAGCCCATGCAACATGTTAAAACATTTAAATCTCATCACTTGATAGCTCCACCTTGTCAGTACAAGGTTTAATCGTTATATCAAATGCATATTATAAATTTTTGATGTGGATGAATTAAAGGAGAAATGTGGTGCTCGGTTAACCGGAATGTTTCAGCCTATCGATTTCTCAAACATCCTGGGTTTTCCTAACTGTTGTAATGGTGTTGAGGATGCATGTAACTGGCTTCCAACATTTCATGGAAATTATGGTGATTCAGCAATCTAGCATGTCAAGTATTTCGTTCAGTTGATTGCTGACTTCAATATTCTTCATGAAGACAGTATGATGGAACTGTTTGCTAGTACTTTTTGGGGTGAGGCCTGTTTTTGGTTCCATCAAGGCCTTCCTAATAAATGTATAACTTCTTTTCCAAACTTCCTTTGGATGTTTTTAGAGCAATGGCATGACGGCAGGGGTAGTATGAATGGTTTGAAAAAGTTCCTTGAAAAGATCTGTGCCTTCTACCTATCTGGGACAGAGTACCACATAGAGACATATGATGGACCTTTTTCCATGATACAAAGTATTGAATACTTGGAATCATTTCTTGAACATTTAAGTGAAGAGGAGGTTCATGATACTCCCATAAAAAAGCATCGTGGTAGTTATTTAAGAAAAGAAGAAATTAAGTGTCTTCTTAAAGAATATGAGGTACCTCCCAATGCACAACAAGATTCTAAGGAAGGAAAAATCCAAAATGATCATATTGAAGAGCTTCAGGAGGATCCCATAATGGAACACAGTGTTGAAGAATCTCCTCATGTCACCATAGCTGAAGACAATGAAGATTTGGTGTATTCTCAAGTGTGTTGCAATGCTGATACTTTCCCAAAAATCCCTCTAGAGAAGTCCACTGAGCAACACATACCAAGTGATCCCATTGAGTATGTCCAAAAGGTTTCCTTGATTAAAAATAATATTGAAGATCCTCTTCATGATATCATAACAAAAGCCTGTAAAGAAACTTATGATAAGATCAATATGGTGTGTGGTGACAGTAGACCTTGTTCTCCACATATTGATGAAGGTTTGGAAAGTTTATTGCCTTGTAACATTTTATCTAAAGAAGATTGTTATGAATATAAGGAGGACATGGATAGGCAGGAGCATGATGCCATGGATAAAGAGTCCCCCACATACTACATGGATGGGAGTGATGACTATTGGAATTTCATAGATAAACCAACTTGAGAAAATCTTATGGAGAATCCCATCCATGATATGTCCAACAATGGGAGTGTCTTTTCAAAAATTTATGGAAGTCCAATCTACGATACATCCATAGAGGGGAGCATGGATCTAGATGCCTAGGAAAACCTTAGTATGGAAGAGAAGCATTCATAATTTTCATGTGATCATTCAAAGTCATACCATGTAGAGCCGCACAAGGGTATCAGTAATGAAGAAAATGAGAAACAGTATTGTGGAAAGTCAGATGTGATGCAGTTAGTGGAATGTCAGTCTCAACCATCTTTTTCACATATAGAGGTTCCTTATGATTTGGAGCTACTTGGGGTTTGTGCAATGAGTTATCATTTGATAAGCCCTGATGATCAATATGATGATGTAGTCATCCTACCTCATCGTTCTAATTGGTATATCAGTCCTATCCAGTCATGGATAGAAGCAGCCTGCATGAGTACATACAAGTTTGGGAAGAATTTTTATGACATTGTTCATACTTATGAGCTCCCATCCATCCCGCCCATTCTGAATCATCATGCAGGTTTGCATCTTCTGAATAAGGTATCCTTACTTTGGCTGGTAACCAAAGACAAGGAATGTTTATAAAATGCTTAGGTGGTTACATTGGATTTCTAATTGCACTTGACCCTTTTTATATCATGCTTAGAGTAGGAAAATAAGTTCTTTGAAAGAGAGCATTTACTTTCTGCATTTCTATTTTATACTTAGATATAATAAAACTTTTCTTCTTTTAGTTAGTTACATCTATTTTGTTTAAATAAATCAGCTTAATGGTTCATTTGTTTTTTCATAAAACTTGTGCTGCTGAGGTTTTTCTTGTCAAGTTGAGATGTTTTTGTAGGGTATATAAACCAGAGATTCTGGTGTTCTCGTATCCTCTCCTTTCCTTAAATACCAGATTGAGCACACATCCCATAGTTGGAGCCAGAATGTTACCACCTAAGTTGTACTTAGTGTTTTTTATCAAGTGAGCCCAGTGAACCGAACAGGATTAACTTGTTCGGACTTCAAAAGACCTTTGGAAGTACTTCTGGGAAGTGCTTGTTGTATCATATCACATGTTCATACCTCATGGGGGAATTGTAATAAATGTTCTATCCTGATAGTGTCTGCAATGTGGAAATTAAGGCCAGCAATAGATTAATTTTACTCACAACAATTATCAATTGATCATGCAAAATCACTCACAAAAGAGACTGAATATGGAGCTGTAACACTAAATTGTATTAACTAAGTGTATAATAGCCAACCCTGTAATAACATAGGCTTCTGATTAAATATAATACATCAAGGATTTGGATGCATGAGGATCCATCCAAATCTAGCATAAAGCGGGCTTACTAAAAATAAGCAAATCCCCCACAGGTGTAAAAAGCTGATCCCAAATCTGTCATGGAGCTCACGAATTGGAAAAAAGGCATAGGAAAGCTAAAGAGTGGTGGAATGGTAGCTCATACATGATTTTTCATGGATAAAAGAGAGGAGGATGTGTAGGACAAAAAACAAGTCAACCTCACCTAGTCTAGCTTTTCCTTTTGCCTTAAAACACTGAAAAAGAAGGAAATAAAATAGAAAAAGTAGAAGGGCGCCTAGGAGGCCAGGAATAAAGTAGATTTGATTCCTTGGGCTTTCCCATGCACTACATGAGTCAAATAAGGCTATTTTGACCTCTATGGATAGGAAAATAACAACTTGCACAAGGTGGGACACATGAACTAGGTAAATAAGACAAAAATAATGGAATTAATGTCTAAGTGGGTAAAATATGGGTTGATTATTCTAAAAACCCCCCTTATGCCTGACTTATGAGTAATATATCAGAAAAATATAGGGCCTAGAAACAAGGATTAGTCACCCTTTTACATACTGCAAGTCCATACAACCAAGGAAAGAGGCAAAACCAACTTGGGAAAATCCTCCCTTAAACATGGACTGTAAAACAAAATTTGGAAATCTTGTCTTCACTCATGCTTCACAGCATGATCAGCAATCCCTAGTAGTGATTTGAGATTGCTGAAGGTCTTCTCACAAAATGATTTGGTGAAGATATTAGCTACTTGTTCTGAATATGAATAGAAGAGTAGGTGAATGGTGCCATCATGCACAAGTTCTCTGATGTAGTGCATATGGATCTCAATGTGTCTGGTTCTCTACTTCTGAAATGGATCTTTGTAGATTTGAATGGTACTCTAGTTATCACAGTAGATGGTAGTTGAGTACTCTGGTTCGAAGCCACACTCTCCAAGTAAACCCTGCAACCATAAACATTGAGTTGTTGCATTAACAACTCCTCTGTACTCTGCTTCTGTAGATGAGATTGCAATGGCACTTTGTTTCTTGCTTGACCAGCTGATTGGACCTTTTGCAAGCATGAACACATATCCTGATGTGGACATTCTGTCTATGCTATCACCTGCCCAATCACTGTCAGTAAATCCAATCAACTCAAGATCAGATTTTGCTTTATAGAAGATCCCATGTGTCCTTGTTCCCTGAACAAAGTTAAGGATCCTTTTGGATAATTTCCAATGGATCTCATAAGGCTGATCCATGTATCTAGAAGCCACACTTACTGCATAAGAAAGATCAGGTCTAGTATGTGTCAGATACAATAAACATCCAATCAATTGCCTATACAGTGTATTGTTTACCATAGGTGAAGAATCAGCTTCGTCCAGCTTCACTCCTGAAAGGAAAGGAGTTTTGCTTGCTTTGCAATCCTTCATTCTAAATTTGTTCAGCAAGTCCAAGGCATATTTGGACTGGTGCACCTTGATTCTAGCTTTGGTTTGAGCAATCTCAAGCCCCAAAAATTGACTTAAGAGCCCCAAATCTGTCATGGAGAAGGCTTGGTTCATAGCACCCTTTAAGGAAGCAATCTTAGCCTGTGAGCTTCCTATAATGAGGAGGTCATCAACATATAACACAATTATCATTAATGAACCATTAACTAACTTCAAATAGACATTTGGATCTGATTTGCACCGAACAAAATTCAGTGATAGCAAGAAGCTATCGATCTTGGCATACCAAGCCTTGGGGGCTTGCTTTAGCCCATACAATGACTTTCTCAACCTACACACAAGAGAAGGGCTAGTAGCAAAACCTTGAGGCTGCTGCATATATATCTCCTCAGTGAGCTCTCCATTTAGGAAGGCACATTTTACATCCATATGATGTACCTCCCATTGCCTTGAGGCTACAATGGCTAGAGCTAGCCTGATGGAATCCATCTTTGCCACTGGGGCAAAGGTCTCGTTGTTATCTATGCCATGAACCTGTGAGTAGCCTTTGGCTACCAATCTATCCTTGTACTTCAGTGGTGAACCATCAGCAGAAAATTTGGTCTTATAGACCCACTTACACTAGACTAACTTTCTTCCTGGAGGAAGATCCACTAGCTCCCATGTGTTGCTCTTCTGGAGTGAGTTGAACTCCTCCTTCATGGAAGCTTTCCATCTTGGATCTCCTGCTTATTCTTCATATGTTTGAGGATCAAACTCCACCATCAAATAGCATTTTTCAGCAAACATAGGATCCTTCATGCACAGCCCACTCTCAAATTGAGATCTAGTCCTCCTTGTGTCATTGGGATCCCCAGCTAGCTCTCCTGCTGCATGTAGTGTATTGGCTGCCCATTTTGGCCTTGTGGGGCTGTTTGGGTCTGCAATAAACTCATCTCCATAAGAAAAATCAGAATCAGCATGTTCAACAAACTCTTTACTTACTTCTTGAGGTTCAGGTGGTGAAGAGGCTTCACCAACTTCCACTGCTGCAAGGGGTTCTTCTTCAAACTGAACACACCTTTCAATGAAGGCTTTGTTTGTTCTCAAATTTATCAACTTGTACCCTTTTGAATCTTCATAGTATCCAACAAAAATACACTCTTGGCTTTGGGGCTGTAAATCCTTCCTCTTCTCTGTTGGAATCCTAGCCCAAGCCTTTGAGCCAAAAATCCTGAAATGGGTCACATCTGGCTTGTGCCCACTCCATGCTTCGAAGGGAGTCATACCATCAAGTTGTTTTTGAGGCACCCTATTCTAGATATAGGCTGCATAGTTGATAGCTTCAGCCCAGTACTTTGGTGGCAAAGTTTTGTCCTCCATCATGCATGTTGCCATCTCCTTCAGTGATCTGTTCTTCCTCTCAGCAACAC
>LPNX010225036.1:56744-93398 GCA_001517045.1 Pseudotsuga menziesii
ATCAAAGAGCGAACCATATTCATTATGGTTCTATTCATTCTCTCTGCTACCCCATTTTGTTGAGGATTGTAGGGAACGGTAGTCTGATGTGCAATTCCATGTTGGCGAAGATAAGCTTCAAAAGCATTTGAAGTGTATTCTTTTCCATTATCAGTACGAAGTGTACCAATTTTTGATTGTGCTTGCTTTTCAATTAATGCATGAAAGTCTTTGAATGTTTGAAATGCTTCTGACTTTGCCTTTCAACAGTAAATCCAGCACATTCGCGAGTAGTCATCAACAAATGTCATAAAGTACTTATTCCCATTTGCTGAAGGAGTTGGCATTGGGCCACACAAATCAGAATGCACTAGTTCTAATTTACTACTTGCTCTGAAATTAGACTCATGGAATGGCAGCTTACTATGTTTCCCTAATATACATGCATCACATTTTTCCTTCTCTTTAGGAATGGTGGGCAAGCCAAATACACCATTCTTTTTCAACAAACAAAGACTGTTATAATTTAGATGACCAAATATTGCATGCCACAATGAGCTAGATGACATATTACCTTCTCCATGTTGAGAGAGGTAGGCATAGTTCTGAAATCTTGCTGATGAACCCTTGAACTTCAGCAACTTTCCATCTTCGTATCCAGTCATGATGACTTGGTTGTCAGAGGGCTTTCTTATTTCAACGATTCCATCAAATATGTGGATGGAATGGCCTTGCTGTCGAATTTCCACCATGGACAGCAGGCTTCTCTGCAACTCAGGAAGATAGAGAACGTTCTTCAACAAGAAATCAGGGAATCCAGGCATCTTCAGTCGAATGGTGCCCATTCCCTTTGGTTTAATGCTTGACTTATCTGCAAAGTAAACTATGCCATCTATTGATTCATTAAGTTCTTCAAAACAATCTTTTCTGAATGTCATGTGTGATGTTGCACCAGTATCAAGCAGCCAACAATCTTTGTAAGATGAAAGAGAAGTCATTTCATTAAATCCAAGATTACAATGTGCAACAATACAAGAATCAGAAAATTTACTAGCATCTTGGTCATCTTTCTTCTGGTTGTGCTTGTCTTTGATGGAATCCCATGAAGCCCAACACTAATCTGATGTGTACCCAGTCTTTCTGCAACGCTTGCACTACAACTTTGATCTTTTGCTTCTGCCCCCTCTGCCTCTCTTGCTGGAAACTCCCTTGGAAGGGTCTTTGGATTGGTCTTTGCCAGCAAGGGCAGCACCAATACTAGATGCCAAAGAGTGCATCTCTAATCTGGAAACTATAACTTACAGAATGCTTTAGAAAAAATATGGGATGTAGGTTTATATTCCTGCTCCTTTACATATTACAATATGATTTTGCAGCCTATCAGCCCTATCAAAACAATCTTGCAGCTACTCTATATTTAATTTCCATATCATTTCAATATATAAATTCTGTGCACAATGCAAATCTGAGTCTCTGCACTTTTACAATACAGTCAATGCTACAATTAACCAACAATATTCTCATGCAGGTTACAGCTTTAGTTTCAAAGCACAGTTACAAATTGAAAGAAAAAGAAACGCAACAATTCCATGCTATGTCATACATAGGCTTCTTTAATACAAAATATATCAATTCAGCCACAGCAGCAGCAAATACAAGGATATAATCTTCACATTCAGCTCCACGCAGCTCAGGCAGCTCTTTCCACCAACGCATGCAGCTCTTCAACGAGTCTTCAATCTTCAAATAATCTTCACAGTCGCAGCTCATACAACAACATCATGAAAATATTTGCAGACTATTCTCAGTCACTTCGATGCATGTTAAATTCGAGGTCCATGACAACAAATGCATGCCAATTTTATCCAGTAGGGCATGTTAAAAAATTATGATAACTGTTCAGGCATTCAATTCAGATATATAGATTTAATTTTTGACTCAGTGTGCCTTAAGAAACTTGAGCAAAACCCATTATGTACGAATGCATCCTAGGGTTTAGGTATTTGCAGAATTTTGCAAAGATTCTACAACTAAAGTTCAGATCAAGGGGCACATAAATGTTTCAAGTCCTCCTCCTTTGCAAACCAATCAGGTATCAACCAAAAAATACAACAGGCATACCATTGAAATCACAGCTCTGGATTTCACCAAAAACTGGGTTGCAGTTCACAAAATATAATATATATGTATGATCAGACTCACGCAGTCTTCTATGGTCACATATAATATTCATACAACATGGTCAATGGGCAGTAGCTCACAGCTCGCAGGTCACAGCTCACAGCTCCACGTTCGTAGGTCGCAGCTCACAGCTCCACGCAGGTAATCACAAGTCGCAGCTCTTACAACATGACCATCACAGCTCTTAGATTGTCAACGCAGTCTTCAGCAGCATAAAACTCAGTCAGTAGTCTCTTCACCTCTTCATGCAGGCTCTTCACGTCTCCATGCAAAAGAAAATGTCACATTAAACTTCCCGCATAAAACTAGGGTAAAATTAGGGTTTATGCGTTCCCAAAACGCATTATCTCCAACGCAGACAGGAAATTCTCCACGGGTTCAGTCTTCAAGCACAGCTTCACCATTCAGTCTCCAGGTGAATGTATAAGCCAATATTTATTACAGACAGTTTTCGTGCATCGCAAGACCAATGAGGTTGTATCGAGCGGAGGATTCTTAGATTCGCTTCGCCTGGCATGTAGCTTCACTTTGAACACACCTTTCATGTAAAGAGTCGCTCCAAGCTTCAATTTCACATTTTCAATATTATCAGCAGCTTTAACTTTAAAGCAATACAACACAGACGCCGCTACTTATTTCATTTGCAAATAAGCAAAGTATTTTCCTAAGCACATACGAGGACCTCCATTAAAGACAGAAAACTTTGGTGTTCAGAGGCCCAAACGATAAATGGTCTGTAGTCGTCACCAGCGATCCTGCAAACGTGGAATACATGAAGTGATATTCAAATGATGATTATCACACATAGTTTCAAATTTTTCTACAAGACGTAGCTCCACACAGCGCCTTCACCCTTCTGTCTTCAACGCTGGCTCTTACTTAGCAGTCTCTTCATGGAAGAGAACCATTTGAAATCGCATCTCTCTGGCAATGTGGAAGGACACTACAAGAGGGCACAGTCTTCACAAGTTTGGGCACACTATATTGAAAATGGGATGTTAAAACACAGCAAAAATTAGGGTTTCTGCGTTCAGTGGAAGAATCTCAACAAAATCGCAGCACAAGAAAAACTTAGCGTGAGGGAAATGTAACGCATACAATGCATGTGATTCCACTGGCAGACTGATGGAGCAGTCTGGAAATGGACTGGCAAGCAGAATGACAATGGACAGAAATGCAGCAGGAGTTATGGCAGACAGCCCTGCTCTGATACCAGTTGTTAGGTATAACTCCCGATTCGGTGTTTATTACATTGCCAAAAGCTATTATTTATACATTAGATGTGGCGGTTGAAAACCAGCCTTTTCACCTTCCTATCTATTCATATTCCTATCTATTTACAATAATCCCGATGGATTATTCTAACAATCACTAATATAAAATTAATCATAAATTTACAAACTTCTAGTCATCTAATTAATGTCATTAAATTAAATAATTAGATAAGGTCGACCTCTCACACCTTACAAGGGTGGTTAAAACACATATAACGTAGTGGCATATTACACTATCTATCTTTTCACATCATAATATCACAAAGTATCTTTAACTCAACAATTAAGTAAATAAGAACAAATAATATTGACTCAAATATTGTTTAGTAGTGATATAATTGAAATAAAGAACTGAACTTCTTCACAGAAAGGAAATGAAAACATCTAGGTAAAACTTGAGAATGGCCATCAATGCACCAAAAAGCCTGCAATGATCACTATCGTTCTTCCTCTTCCTAAAACTTCTTCACATAAATAAACAGGTGAAGTTCTTCACAGAAATGAGAATACTGAGCAAAAACTAGAGATTACTATTACGAATACAGATTCTAAGCGAGTGCTAGTCAAGCTAGTCAAGCCACAAAGCGACTCCTCAATTTAAATTCTGGATACAGATCTAGATTGAGATCTTCTACGGAACCATCAAAGGGAAATAAATGCCAACTAAATTTACCAAATCCAGTCTTATACAAAGATATCTCTGGTTCTGGAAGCGGCATTTTGAGCATTATGTTACTGTTATCACTATGGAGAATGGCCATCAAATGCTTCAATGAACAAAGATACAGGCAATGATCAATATCTTCCTTGGTCACCCTCAAACTGTAGCCTAAAATAATAATCTTATTCAAATGGGCACTCGTCCAATTTGCACTCAATACGTTGTTAAAGAGATCAGTTGGGAAGCGAGGCATGAAAAAAAATGTGGGTCTATCTACTATGTGTCTACCATATTCATTCACAAGAAGAAACGTGTAGTTGAAGGCACTTATAGCTTTCTGCTGCAATTGGCTCACTGTTGGGTCGAACACCACAATATCGCTCACCCATTGAAATTTATCTTAATAAAATAGCAAGTGCTAACTACAGGTGACAAATTTCCACATCTTCTATATAATATGAATGCTCCATCTCTCCAATTCCATAGAGCACCAATTGCAATTTTGAATACTGTGGGTCTGTGGCTATCACCCTTTCTATTTCTGCAGCAATTTCCTGGTCTCGCATTTGTTTCATAAATTTTGCAAAGAAGGAGGATTTCTCTAACTTTTCCAGTGCCAACTGTATATTATTGATTATATCTTGATATCTTCTATTTTATTCTTCGGCAATCGCAGGGGAAGGGGCAGGGAGAGAGGTAGTGGCAACGCCACTCGGAAATAGTAGTGGAAAAAATTGGGAAGTGGATTGATTATATTTTGATATCTTTGGAAGTGCCAACCATATATTATTGATTATATCTTGATATCTTGTATTTTCTTCTTCGACAATCATAGGGGCAGTGGTAGGGACACGGACAGAGGTAGAGGCATCGCCACTCGCCACTCTCCATATGGAGCAGGGGAACAAGGGGAATGGGAATAACTGGAAAGTGTCTTGATATCTTGAATTTTCTTCTTCGGCAGTGGTAGGGCCAGGGGAAAAGGTAGAGGCACTGGAACTCTCTATAAATGGTGGCAAGGACAGAGGTTTAACTGCGACAGGGACAGAGGTAGAGGTAGAGGCATCGACACCCTCCATATTCATCTTCTTTCGTAGTCACAGGGACGAGGACAGAGGTGTGACCCTGGATTTTCCTCACATAGATCTCAGGAAACGACTGTATGAATCTCTAACACTGGATATTTTTGACAAAGGCCGTGAGGTAAGCTCTCACCTCCAGATCATTGTAACAAGGAACGTCCACGCAATAAAGAAACAGTCATGAAAAACACAAAATTGATACCTCTGAATAAAAATAATGAATTTCCTCAGTCAAGAATAATAGTTAGATCAGACGGCAGATTACAAAAACAAACCTTAGAAGTTCTCTACGTTTAGAAGAATAATAGTTGAGCTGGCTTCCAATAAACAAAGAATTGAATCAGATCTGACCTACACCCAGAGATCGATTTGTGATGTGGATTATGGAAGCTTTATCTGGATGATATCTCTGCCTTCAAGACATCCACAAGAAGGAGCTCCGGCAAGATGACCACACTGATCCACAATTGCATGATAGGTTGGTGATCTGGAAGGGATGACGATATCACCAACTGAGAAGAAAATAGGCACGTAGATCAATATCTCTCACCAAATAAACCAGAAGGGGATTGTATAAAGAAAAACTTACGCAGGTATGCCAGAACTGCGATACCAAAAAACTTCTACAAAAGAATAAGATTGATGATCTCAGAATCCCCGAGTTGGAAAAAAATCCTTGTTCCTTCTCAAAACAGAACAAGGGACGAGTCACGACTTCGATTGTCCAGGAGATGCACATTGCAATGTATGATATATATCGCTGGTGGGTACAAAACCCAAACTCTCGAGGTGGAAAAATTCTTATGGTTTTTCAGTTGTAATGGGAGGTTTCATTGGTCCTTTGAATAAATCATGGGATTGAAAAGTGAATATTCTTGAAAAGAAAAATAGAAGGAAAAGCAAAGAAATCTATGAATATGTACCATGTGCCCTGGAAAATAATTGCTAATGAGATCCATGGCTCTTGATTACCATAACTTACACCCAGAATAAAAATTAAAACCAACAGAGTGCCAAAGAATAATATACAGATTCCAATGAGGAAAATCCCATCAAGCTATGGTCTAGCAACAAGGTTGAGTGCTCACAGCAACTAACCTGTAAAAAGCCTGCAAATAGAAGAAGATTCAAGAAACTAACATGTAAAAAGCCTACACATTGCAGATAGAAGAAACTTTCTAAAATTGCTTCCCATGAATCCACTCAGCCATTGTAAAGACCGATTTGCAATAGAAATCAAGCTTGATGTTGAGCCTGAGTCCTGACTCTTGCACCATTATATAGGTAAAAAAATTCCTCACTTGACTAAATTTATGGACCAAATCCAGTGAAAACACTTCCCCAATTGATTAAATCTCCACATTTTAGTCAAATAATTGTCCACAAATCCAAATCCAAGACGAACTATGTCCGATTTACCCCAATCGAGGTGGAAGTAATACCAGTTTATAGAAATATTCATAAATCCTGGCGAAATAGCAATTTTTTAATCGTATTATCCTAAATCCTGGGCGAAATACTAATTTTTCAAACTATTATCCATAAATCTGGTGAACAATCTTCATTTCTCCTCCCAATCGGAAAAAATTGGGTGAATTTGGGCAAATATCTCCTCACAGACGAAAAAATTCAGGCTAATGTGGGCAAAAATAAATAATTTTGTGGGCTAATATTCCTTTCCTAGATTTTCCCTAAATTGGGATGAATGCGATTTACCTTGGCATAGCTATATACAAAATAAATAATGGGCAAATATATTAAATAAAATAATAACATTTTAATATAAAAATTCACCAACTTTTTTTTAGGTAACCCTTAATATTCACCCCTAAAATCATCCCTGTTGTATAAGCCTAAAGAGGAGCAATCACATGATTTTGAGGGGATATTAAAAATGATGCAAAATATTTCCAACTGAATAATAGATCTGGAGAAAGAAAAGGAGGCTCAGAAAGTGTATAAGCATTATTACAAGAAAAGAGAGGATAACATCCAACCCAAACCTCCACCATATGGTTCGGCATCGATGAATCTAATAGAGGTGGGGATGGATAATTTTTTCACTTTCCACCAACAACCCCATTCTGAAAAGAATTGTCCTCAATGGATAAATTCAATGACATTGGTGATGAATCAGTTGTTGGATTCTAAATTAACTGAGAACAGTGATGAAGAGGAAAAGGGTAGTAAAACCTCAGAAAAATAAGAGAATGATACCATGTTTTTATGGGATTGTGTCTTGATTTTTTTATACAAAAAGAAGTACTCTGAAACTTGAGAGTATACCAAAAATTCAAATGACAACAAAAGGCCTATATTTGGTAAATAAAGACAATTCAATGCTCTCAAAGATTAAGAAGTTGCAAGAGAATGTCAGGAAACAACTAAAGAACAATGTTGATGGCCAAGTACCTAAAATCACCATTATCAGCCAAGATTCGAAGCAAATCAACAAGCCTGTTAAGCTTATGGAAGAACAAGTAGGTGATGACAAAGAAAATATTAAAAGGCCTGAAGAACCAGAGGAAGAGGTACCCACCAAAAACCATCCTGTGGAGGAAGATGTCGAATCAATTGGGGAAGGGAAAACTAGGTTTAAAACCCCACCTTTCCTTTTGACTTTGGAAATTTTGAACCATAAGGTGCATAATTGTTTGATAGATTCTAGGTCATCAGTGAATGTTATGCCCCTCGCTGTTTGCAAAAAAATCAATGGGCAGCCAAAACCTACTGCTTGGGAAGTTACTCAATTAGACAGAACTAATGTCAAAGTAGTTGGGAAAATGGAGAATGTTCTCATTCGTTTATCCACAAATGAAAAGATATGTCAATATATTGATATTGTGGTGGCAGATATACTTGATGGTTATGGACTTATTTTAAACCGAGACTGGTCTGCTAGGTTAAAAGGGTATTTTGCTTCAGATTGGTCACATTTATGGCTTCCTCATAAAGGGGTCCCAAATCGGAGCAAAATTTTAAGGGAACCTTACATGAAACACACTATCACTAAATTGGAAGAAGAAAATGAATCAGCAAATTCTTTTTTGGGGAATTATCTAATGGAGCTTGAACTAAGAAATCTTGCATCGAAAGAAGCAAGCAATATAACTGACACTCAGCTCGATCTCCTTCAATGTTCACAGGCTAATGGGATTGATTGTAAATTGGGAGATGTAGTTTCTGTTTCAAAAATAGAAGAATTAGATAATGGTTAGGTATTTCACATCTGCAATCAAACCTAGCCCCTTGACTCATAAGTTGATAGATCTATAGGGGTGGGCAAAGAACTGATTAGGTAGTGGTTGGTTCTCAAATTTTACTTCTGATTTTTGCTTTTGATAACCTTGTACATAAATAATTTGATGCTGTTTTTTTTTTCTTGATTTGTTGTTGTTGTATCTAGTTACTTTTGTTTTTTTTTTTAATAAAAGAGGCAAACTTTTGGTTGCATGGAAAGCATCAGGGTTCTTGATTAACAGAAATATTTGGGATAAGACTGTGCATTCTTGGTTGAATTGATAGAATTTATTCTAGTAAGTAGTTTTCCTAAATGGCTATGAACTCATTGAAGTCCTGCTTAACTGTTATGGAGAGAAATTCCTATGGCTTGGGGTACCACAATAGACAACTTGACTCTAGAAATCAATCCATTCCAATATGCAATAGAAAGTAAATGTCTAACACTAAAGGATCATACCTCGTACCTTATTCCAGACGGTTGAAGTAGATCCCCATTGAGCATTCCAAATTCAACTTGAATTGATAAATCACTTCCTCAACAACAAGTAAACAATACAAGAATAATATATATCATGGTGTTAGATCTATTCTAGCATATATAATCAATAATGTATAAGAATTTGAAATCATCCCATGGATAAAATATTCATTCAAACACACATTCTTGGACAGGAAAAGATATTTCAATTAATATAAATCAAAGATTACAATAGATACAACCTCTGTCAGCACATCTATGAATCGGAGAAACTGAATCCCCCACTTGGGCCTCCACCACGTCAATCCTCCATCTCTTGATAGCAAGCTTACAAGCAAAAGGCAAGCTTGGGAAGAACACGAAAGTGCTCCAAGGGACAAAGGGATGCAGATTCAAGCATAAGTTCTGGCAACAATGAACTATAGTTTCTTTGCTATTAATTCTCTCATATGCCTTCAATATACCATAGAGTTCCTTATATAGCTTTTCAAAGGGGTAATGAAAGGTCGGATCCGAGCGATCTCAAGGCATAAGGAAGGCTAGGAGTCAAGTGAGTCAGATCCATGTCAAGGAAAACTCCAAAAGGATTTGGATTTTGTACACATCTCGATGTATGCGGTTTTAGTGGTCAAACCCACATATATACGCGATTAAGGGATTAAAAGTTGCGTGGATCATTTTTCACATGTTTTTAGGGATGGTAAAGAAAACATCAAAAGACAAAAAATGGTCCACGGGGTCTAAGGAGTCTGCAGAGGGACAGGGGAAGGCCATACAAAGTGTGATTCACCTGGAGTGGTAAAATCAGCTATAACAGATGCCCGCTAATGTGTGAGGTCAGAGGGGTCATACGATGGCTGAAATACATTATAAGTCCATCCCAGAAGTGGAGTGATGAAGAATCCCAAATGGAAGACCAGCCACCCAATCATCATAGTACAATAATAAAAATCTGCACATACTACAGTCCCGGATACATAAGAGTACAATGGCCATGAATAGGCATGATACAAGATATCACATAAGTGGTCATCGCCACGTACAATATACATAGATCAGAATCTCCATGATGAAGATATACAAAGGACCATGATCTCCATAATGGCTGAAGATATATAATGGATCAAGATCTCCATAAGTGCTGGAAATGTCTGATATATACTGGAATCAAGTCATGAGAGCTGAAATCTCATGAACAATGGCACGATCAAGGAGGTAGCATATAAGAGATGCCACCAATTTGGAAAGTCTTCTACACAAACCACTATGAGTACATGTCCTACTATGTGAATAGAGGTGTTGAGGTCAAACATAGTAGTCCATCGTCTGATTACCGGTCATTAATGTCTACCGTTAACAGACGCGAGATCACCCATCGATAATGAAAATGGGAATCAAGGTACTAGAGTGAAAACTAACAAGTGTGAATAAATGTGTTGAGGTCGAACACTTGAGAGGATCCATCGATCAGGGGACATTGATGTATTCCCAAAGACTGTCGATGGCGAGAGAACCTACCACTAATGATTGCAAGTATCAAGGCACTCAAAATGACTCTAGATTCCAATCCCAGAATAAATGATCTGAAGTCGATGGGATGAAATCCAGTGGAAGGAGGGCATTAAGGCATCTCCCATCATCCAACATGAGGTACTCAACAAAGTTGTATAATGTGGAAGGACTCGATGATAAGGTGCATGAACCAGTAACTGTACCAGGAATGGAAAACATGCAAAGTCAAGATAACTGAGGAATGGCCGACTTAGGCTTCAAATTCCTTTGAACAAGAGCATAACAACATATGGTGACTGAATAAAGGTAGCATAGACTCAATATACAAATTGGGACATCTCTGTGACATAGGAGGCATCAACATAGGCTCCATGGGGACTGGAAGCTTAACCAGTCGGTGGAGATAAACTCAGATAAACGAGTATAGCTCCTAAATTCAAACTATAAACCCAACCAATGGATGTGATATACAGTGCTCTGTTCGAAGGCGACACGACTCGACAGCTGCCAAAGATAACATCTTTGCTTTTCCGGCTTTTTGGTTTTTTGATTTTTTTGGACTTTTTCAAATATTTAAAAATCTTGAAAAAGAATAAAATTGCTTTATAGTTACAGACTAGGAGGAGACGAGTCATAAGGGAAAAAAAACTAGTGTAGGATATCGACACTATGCTCAATGAAATGATACATGTGTAGGATATCGACACTCGAGGGAAAATTCCCTCCCGGTAAAAAGGGAATCAAGCTACAAAGGATATAAAAATGGCTTTGCATGGCTAGACATGAGACAAGCTCGGGCTATATGGCTGAAACGCAATGTCAGGGAAGCCGGCATAAAGCTCAATAAGGTAGGCAAAGCTCATGATAATGCATTCACAACTTGACATGAGGGAGTCCTGAGGTAAATAGGCCAGCAAAAGATCAAGAGGAGTATGAGGCTCTTGCAAAATGTCATGGCAGTACTATACAAAGGACTCCCACACCCTAAAGGAGAAAATGTCAGCATGGGCACCAAATGCAAATAAGGTGATAACTAGGGTACCCATGTAAGGTGAATCTCTACCACTCATATCATGCCACTTCTAAAACAACAAGAAGGTTCTGTGACATAATCGAGTGGCTACGTACCTAAGGTTATGATGAAATGGTCATAAGGTCATGCAAAATGCAAACGGTGATGAAACCTAACCTATATGCTAGTTTAGACATGATACTTGAGATCGGCACGAATGGTTCAATCCAACGGCTGAAACGACACTGAAAAAGGCTTCCTACATCATGAGTTAGGTAAAAAATGGTCCAAAATGATTAGAAATTGTCGAAACTATAGGAAAGGGGGTAAAAAATTTCAAAAATTTGAAAAATTTCTATAAATAGTAAACAATTCAAAATATTATAAAACATTTGAAATTTTTACCCATTTAAGCTCAAATTTTCAACAGCGAATTCTAGGAGATCCAGCCGGTGGAATCCACTACCGTTTCTTCTAGGTACTTACCCATGCTCTTTTCTTCCATTTTGATGCAATTTTAGTCAATTTCCATGGTCATTTGAGTTTTCTAGGCCATACTAAAAAGGGCACTACGGCCCACATGGAAATCGAGGGTTTTTCCGCATATAGGGCTGGATATACGTGGAAAATGCCCCCATAGTCGCGTACATATGCGGCTGTTTGGAAAACAGTCGCGTATGAGGCCACGCATAAGGTTTTTTAAGTAATCTAATGGGTAAATTTGCAATTTTTTGTGTAGGATGGTCCTAGAGTGGAGAGAGCGTGAACATGGTGAGGTAGAGGAGGCAGTAAGGGACGATCTAATGGCTCAATAGGCTCTACATGCATGTGGAATCTATAAGTTTTGGTGTCTTGGTGGCTTGAGGGCCAAACCAAGACTATTGCAGATGCTGGTGGATTTGGGATCTAGACTTTGTGTCCTTCCAGATAGATGGGATGTCCCTCACTATAGAGGTGGAGGACATATACTTCATTACTAGGCTTTCTCGATGGGGGGAAGTAGTGAACCTTCATCCTCGTGGTGGGCCAGGAGGTGGCCTGACTATCGATGAGTACATTGCGGTATACTGCTATCTAGACACAGAGAAGGTGGGGACTCAGGTCCCTACCAACGCTATACAGGTGCTGGGCCTAAAGGCCATACTATTGACATTAGGTAGGATAGCAGGCTTGGAATCACTTCACCAGGCCTCGCGGCCTCTGATGTTCTATGCAGTGGAGTGCATGAGACCCACGATTTATGACTGGAGAACTATAGTATTGAGCAACATGAAACATCAGCTCAGCGAGTGTAAGGTGGGCAGAGTGTGGAACTTCAGGTTCAGCAGTATATTGAGCACATTTTTATTTGAGCATGTTCGAGGATTAAGCCCTAGAGTTGACGTTCCTCTTCATGGGGTTTGAGATCCGACCCAACGACATTGGGCAGATGCGATGCACAGACTGGGGGGAGGTAGGGTGGCCAACCCCTATCCAGTTGACTTCTTTCCATGGTGGCGATGATAGATAGTTGCCATCGATGACTACCCCTATGCAAGGATAGATTTCTGGGGGGAACTGGATATGTCGTTACCACCAAGATCGGCATATGGCGATATAGGTAATGAATCTCGACCCTCTTTTTAAATTTTTGAGTTATTTAATTTTTTTGGGTTTTCTGATTATGTGGAATCAAAAATACATATTTTTGTGTGACAATACATAGTGACATCTACCATTTATGTGTAGATGTGGGACCACGGTGGCCAGAAGGCTTCTCTCGTCACAGATGGAGGGGACGAGAAGATGATATCATGGGTGTGGATGTGGAGCAAACGCTCCGGATCATTCATACCAATTTTGTGAGGCTGACACATAGGGTTCCCATGGCGCAAGTCGAGGACTTGCCTGAGGCTATGCAGCGCCAGGTGGTGGGTGTACCACGAGCATGGGTGCGATTATTTCGACGGATAGCTAGAGTTGTGGTGATCTTCCATGATCACAACCCTCCTCCTCCTCCATAGGATTAGATACCTGGGAGTCTATACATTTTGTACTACCATGTATTATATGTTGGTGGCTCGAGAGACCCATTTTTGTATCATGACACTATGTATTACCACATTTTGGATTTTATATAAATTTTTTTATGGTGATCGGTTTATTTATTTACATGTGTAAAAATTGTGTTTGTGATGAATTTACTGTGTACGAAACAAATGCCAATCTAACACATAGTTAGCATATGAGTTAGCAACTTGATTATTAATTCTTGAAATGTGTATGTATGTTATATTGTCAAATTGCCGTTCTAATAATCTCACACATAAGAATCTTTTGAATAACGTCGGATCTCTAACATGGTAAAAACCATTAAGCTGTGACACTACTAACTCTGAATCAAGACGTACCTCAAGAGAGAGAATGCCATGTGAAATGGCATCCCGTAGAAGCTCAATAAAGGCACTATATTCGGCAACATTGTTGGAAGATGGCCGCAGACATATGCCTCCTGAATACAGTACCTGACCCATAGGAGTATAAATCACCCAAGCAACAGATGCTGAGTGTTGAGTGTGATGGCTCACACCATCCACGAATCCTATGTAGGTGGAAGATTCCATTGACATCTGCCAAATGAAACGGAAACTAATCACAAACCTGATCATGATAAGAAAAAGACCTAGCTATGAAAAATGTACAATAATATACAATAACCAGCCTTGGCTGAAAATCATGCATAGTAATTTTTGAGATAGAGCCCATTTCTAGGCTCCGCCAAGGTTGTTCCCTTGTAATCCATTAACTCATAAGCACCCTTCTCTAACACACGTTTGACCACATAAGGACCCTACCACATGGGATTAAATTTTACTTCCCCCAAGGGTTCTTTCAGTTGATCCCACAAAAGGACCAAGTCTCCCTCACTAAACCTCCTTGGACGGACAAACTTATCGTACTGGACCTTTACAGGACATTTATTTACTTCTAGAGCCACCAAGGCATCCTGACGCTGCTCATCAAGTTGCTCAAGGTGGACCAAATGCTCCTCCAATGGTGAAGTGTCTGGTAAGAGTTCTACAGCTAGCTTCAAGGAAGGAATCTCACATTCAACTGGAAATATCGACTCCACTCCATGTACAAGTTGATATGGAGAAAAACCTGTGCCAGTCTTAATAGCAGTTCTATATGCCCACAAAGCAGGATATAACATGATGTGCCAGTTATTCTTTCTTTGTGCGATGGTTCGTTGGAGAATGGATTTGAGTGATTTATTCACTGCTTCTACCTTTCCATTCACTTGAGGGTAGTAAGAGAAGGAATGCTCTTGCTTGTACCCTAACTTTGATGCCAACTCTTCCATCATACAATTTTGAAAGTGCGAGCCATGGTCAGTGACAAGCTCTTTCGAAATTCCGAACCGAGTAATAATATGGTTGAATGCGAAGTGGGCGGTTGTCTCACCGTTGGATTTAACTGTAGTCATAGCCTCAGCCCATTTCGTGAAGTAATCAATAGCCACTATGATATGATGGTGCCCCCCAGCCGAAGCTGGGTTGCAATCCATAAAATCAAGCCCCCACTTAGTGAAGGGATCGGCAGTGATAATAGGATGTAACGGGGCATGTTTTGAGCACATATTATGTGTGAACACCTGGCAAGGGTGGCACCTCTTGACCACATCTATACAATCCTTAAAGATCGATGGCCAGAAATAACCCACTCTTAAGATCTTTTGAGATGTAGAAAGCCTAGATAAATGACCACCACACGCCCCTCTGTGGCAATCATTCAGCACTACCTCAGCCTCCTCAAGAGTTAAACAATGTCATAAAATGGAATATACCCCACAGTGGTACAAAGTGTTATCCACTATGAGGTAGTTCTTAGACATGTGACGTAATCGTCGGCGTTCATCTCGTCAGAGGTGAGTAGGGACCTTCAATGTTTGTAAATATATTATGATATCCCCATACCATGGGTCTAATGTTGAGATTAAGAATATGTGTTCATAAACAAATGTATCTTCACAAACCAACTCCTCGGCCTTGCTTGAGAAATCCGATATAAGCTCTGCAAAAATTAAAGAGTTCTTCGATTTTGCCGAAACAAATTCAAGATCAAATTCTTGCAGAATGGCAATCCATTTATTATAATTTCCCCCAATCATCCTTCGAGTGAGGATGAATTGAAATGGATTGACATGGGCTACAACCAAGTTCTGGCAAAGGAGAATATAATGTCTCAACCGTTGAACTGCATGTACGGTAGCTCAAGCAAGCTTCTCGACATGAGAATAATGAATCTCTGCGTTAATAAGGTTCTAGCTTAGATAGTATATGACATGCTCTTGGAGCTCCTCATCCTCTTGAACCAAAACCATACCAATCATCTCCATGGACGTGGCCACATAAAGTATAAAATCATGGCTATAGTCTGGGGGACTAATCACTGTGGTCGATGCTAGGGCTTGCTTGAGTGCATCGAATGACTCCTAGGCTTGCTCATCCCAACAAAAGGTGGTGTCCTTCTTCAATAGACGTATGAAGCCTCTAGTCAAATTGGAAAAATTGACAACAGATCTTTGTAAAAAGTTTGCCATGCCTTGCAAACATTGAAGATGACGAATATTCTTCGGGGAAGACAACTGAAGTATTTCCTCAACCTTCAAAGGGTTGACTCTTACACCCTCTTTAGAAACAATGAATCCTAACAAACGACCTAACTTCACACACAAGATGCACTTATGAGGATTTAACCTAACCAAATAACGTTGGCATCTTTCGAATACCAATCTCAAGTGATAGGGATGACACATTCTCATACAAGAATGAGCAGCAAGGTCATCCAAAAATACTTTGATAATTGACTTGAGATCATGGAAGATCAAGGTCATTGCCCGCTGAAATGTAGCTCCAGCGTTTTTAAGGCCAAAAGGCATTTTTCGATATGCAAAAGTTTCCCAAGGACAAATAAATGCATTCTTATGTTGGTCCTCATGTTTAATTTGTATCTGATTATATCCAGAAAAGCTGTCCATAAAGAAAAAAACCTCGCTACCCACACACTCATCCAAAATATGATCAATAAATGGTGTGGGGAAATTGTCCTTAGGACAGGCATGATTCAAATCACAGAAATCAGTACATATGCAAATTGCTCCTTGCTTCTTATCCACCAGAACAGGGTTTGAAACCCACTCCATCAAGGGAACGGGATAGATAAAAGTGGCTTTTAACAGCTTCTCTATCTTTGCCTTAATCGCGGGTGCTTTCCTAGGATTCACCACACGTAAGCATTGTCAAGCAGGCTTAGCATTGGGATAAGTCTTAATCTCGTGCTCAACAATACGAGGGTCGATACCTGGAATTTCATCATAAGACCAAGCAAAGATATCATGGAATTCCTTAAATAGCTCAGTGTATTCTTGAATCTCAGCATGGGAACATTCTGCCCCAATATAGACATTCTCTATACTGCCAGGATCATGAGAGATGTTGATAGGAATCGTTGAAGATATGTTTGCCATGTTTCCATCAGCCATCTGACTAGGAGAGCTTAATGGAACCATAGGACTACCAACTCTCTCACTAAGAACCGCCCTAAAGTCCTCACGATCCAAGCGGTCAAGCTCAGGAAGAAAGTAAGATTTCTGATGGAGTTCTTCCCATGGTGGCTCAACTCCTGACATAGCCTCAATAATCACTTCATCTGAAGGGAAGACCATATCAAGGCAGTCGTGCATGTGAGAAGACTGCACTACCCATGCCGGCAGCAAATAAGGGTCCTCCTCCTTCGTTCATGAAGAGGAAGGACTAGGCTCTACAACACACTTGAGATTAGCTTGATAAGCTATCATAGTTGTAGGCGACAGCACGTCCGTCATGATGGGCTCACTCGAAGTACTTGGTGTATGAAGAATCCAGGGATCTTCCATATGACTCGTGTGAAAAGACACCGATCTCATAGACATCGAAGCCTCACCGAAACTAGATCCTATCATAATAATTGGTGCAAGACAACTAAAAATTCCCATGAGGGATGGATACATGCCTACACCCACACTCCCAGTTGCCGGCTGAGAGTGTTCAATGATCGAGATCAAAGCTCCCAAAGATGTGGTAACAGACGGATTCTTGAATGTTGTTTGATCAATCATGACTATCTTCCCATTAAATGGAAAGCATACAATGCGAAAGAGGGAAGAAGCAACGGCTTGCATACTGTACATCCAATTCCTACCTAGCAAAATATTGTATTCAAGGGGTGCATCAACCACCTCGACCTCTATCGCAATGGTCTTCCCTCCCAAATGGACTTTAAGGGAAGGAAGGATGCCGTGCGGCCTAAACGATCTCCCATCGAACGCAGTTAACATGGTCGCTGATTTAGACAGCTCAAGGGAACCTAAACCCTTCCAACATGATAAAGAAATCATAGAAGTGGCGGCGCCTTCATCAATCACAATGCGCTTGACGGTCATATTAAGACATTCTACGTGAATCAAAAGAAACACATAGTAAGGCAAGCAAGGCTGAAGTCCTGCGGTTTCAAATTTAATCACAGAGGAAGAATCATCATCATTCACACCAAGGGCAAAAAGCAATGCCTTCCTTTGCGAAGGACAACTCTGAATCACTTCCAATGCAAACATCGCACAAGGGGTGTGGCCCAAATCCTCAAAAATTGAATAGTTCTAGGTAGCTCAGGCATTAGGATTGTGCCCCAAATGATTAAGGACTCCCTTAGGAATGTGAGGTGTAGCTTCAGTTTTATCCATAGGTTTCTCAATACACAAAGGATATCCTTGTGGATTAGGTTCCTTTCCTGGGCTAGGTTGTCACAAACCATAATATTTCACATGGGTCACAACTTTCGCAGCACATACCATGTTAATGCAACCACAACCACTACCCTCCAGCGGGACTTGATCACCACTAGACTGATCATGGGACCTCGAGTTCATATTTTGATTCTGAGGTAAAGGGTTAGTTAGCAAAGCTGGGCCCTATGCCAAGAATCTCGAGGCTTCATCGATATGAGGGAACAAGTAAGTGAGGTGATCGTCCTTACAGAACTTGCAAGGGAACTTAACCTTACATTTAGCTTGCTTGTTCCCCCCAGCATTATGGCCGTTCTTGTCATTAGCATTCTTATTCTTATTCCCACCCTTACGATTATTCTTACCCTTTTTTCTATTCCATCTGGGCTACTGGTTACCCTTCTGGTCCGACAATTGCACAGAAAGTACACTCGCCGTTTGGGCGGGTTGAGACGAAGCCATAGCTTGTCCCAAAGCAGATTGGTTGATTGACAATTGACTAACTTTTTTTGCAACCAAATCCATAGGTTTCTCCCTTGCACAACCAACAATGCCATCGGCATGTGGTCCAGGTTTGACTTTGGGGTCGAATCTGGAACGCGGAGCATTGAGAATAATCTCATATAACAAACCAGACTGAGCATAAATCAAGTCCGGTTCCTGTGCCCTAAAAATTGCTTATTCCTCATTCTGTACTCCAGATGTAGAAACATCCTTCTCTATATATGGCAATAATAACTTAAGGAACCATTCGAGGAGGAACTCCAATGGTATAAAGGCTTTAATTAACCTCTTCCATCTATGCCACTCTTGGATATGATCCAAGATATGTGTGGCTTTATCCTGCCGAAATGTCGACAAGAGTTTAGTACCAACATCATAATGCATTGGTAGCTGGAAGTGGTTAAGAAAAGTCATCGCTAGGTCATCGAACAAAGCGAATGCCCCCCTAGGTAGCTCTATATACCATTTCGTGGCAGGACCTATAAGGTTGTGTTGAAATAGCCTTAAATGGATGGAGTCCTAGTGTAAGGAATTCGAAGAACACCATAGGTGAAAGGTAGTAACATGTTTGCTCAGATCCTCTCCTTGTTTTCCCTCGAACTTAGGTATGCCCAAGGGAATATTAGTAGGGACAGCCGGCCAAGTCGGGTCATGAGCTACAAGATCGTTTGTCAATCTCGACAATTTAGGAAGATTCAATGCCACGAGGAAAGGGAGACTAGGATGATGAGGTCGATGGACCACTCCCTAATAATTCTGATTCATATAAGTCTGATTACCACCATGGCCTTGGCCATAGTGCCCTCCTCCCTTTTGACCTGTATAGGGTGGCATGGAAGCACCATAGTGTGGTTGACCTTAACTATTAGGAGCTACAAAGCTATAATTTGGAGAGTAAGTAGGCTGTTGATACCCACCCCCATAAGGTGAAGAACCTTGTCCATACTGCGTCCCATAATAGGGTCCGTAAGTCATCACATGAGATGTCCCATGAGACACTCCATAAGTAGGAACATACGCTCCGGAAGTAGGAATATACATTCCGGAAGTAGGAATATACATTTTGGAAGTAGGAATATGAGCTCTAGAAGTATGAGCATGACCTCCCGAAACAATGGGCGGTACATGAAGCTCAAACACAACCAGTCTAGTAACCATAGTATGGACATAACTCATAGCAATGTTTTGACCCGAAGGACCACATGAATGAGGTGGAGGGTGAAAATTTAAAGAACTAGGGACAAAGTACGAAGGTATCTGTGTAATTATGTACGTACTATTCCCTATAGTCGCTCATCTCAGATCTGGTATCCTAATAGGATCACTAACCCTAGACCTAGGAGGAATATGTGATGTAACTTCCACCACCGGTAGGGAAGGTGCAATGTGACTAGTGCTCCCAAACCTATCCACATGGTAAGGAATGAGAGTGCCACCAGGCCTAGTGTTAGGCTCAAACTCAGATTTGACATGAAATGCCAAATCATTTGTGGGAAAACCAGACATATCATAACTACCATAACTAGTGCTCATGGGTTCAAAATGAGTCTCAGCATCCTCCGACATTCCATATCGGTAATGCGTCAATGGGGAATCAACCCTAGAGTGAGTAGGTCTATCATGAAAGGTTCCTATCTAATAAATCACGGGACCTAACTCAGCCAAGTCGGGTGAAGGATCGTAAGTAGGAGTAAACTCCCCATCTTCCACTTGAATGGGAGAAGGTGGTTCAGGAATACCTTCTATATGGTCTCCCATGGTGTGTGAATCAATGTGTGAAGTTGTCCACCTGGACTTCCTATGTCTCTCTCCCAAAGGAGGAAGAGATTTAGAAGGTGGAAGTCCTTCTAAGCATTGAGAACAATGAGGAGCTGCACCCAAATCCACAATGACTCAAAAAATAGAAAAGACTCTCTATTTATGCAAACCGTAGGCAAGCTATCATGCACAGAGCAATTACCAATAAAATCTAAAGCCAAATGCAAGCAATCAAGGGTAGGATAAGTGAGCTCCTGAATGAAGCAAGTATGTCTCACCTAGGAGAGGCTTTAGACTCCCATACACAACAAGCAGAGGTATGTAACCAATTATTGTGGCCCTCAGCTTCAACGCGTAAAGCAACTATGTTGTTCGACCCCAACTTGGTCGGGACACCTGCAGAATAACCCCTGCAAAGTACCCCCTTGATATCCTAGGTAAGGCCACTAAGGTCACCTCAATATAATGGATGCTCAGGCAGACAGTCGCAGGCAGGATTGACCGTATGGGCAGGGTAGCAAAGCTTGAAACTATCGAAAGAGCCCTCAGATATGAATACAATCCTAGAAATATCTTCGGTGCTACTCAGTTATGAATAGGGGTCATCCCAATCAATAACCGCTCACACTGTCTCATGCTTAACTCCCTTTTGAGAGGAGGGTCCTGAGAAACACTAGTTATACCAAGGATTTCACACACTCACCTGGACAGACACATACATGTTTTTTAGTGGCATTGGAGAATTTACTCATAATGAACTATTCCAAGACCCTAAAACTTAATCTTGTTGGTGCACCCTATAAAAGAAAAGAGTGTAGTTCATTTTAATTAAGCGTTGATTTTAATTGGCTTTATTACTCATAAGAGGGATATGGCTGTGCAACTAATGGTTTTATGACAAAACATGAAGTAAAATACACACCTAACAATCAATGTAAATGCATTGTGTCCATGAAAATAGGGTATGCTACTATGTGAAATGCACAAGTTTTCTTCAAATGATGAATACAAGCTTTCCTATATGAAATCTTGACTAATACTCCAAAGCAAATCTAGTGCAAGTACTATGCAAAATGCAAAATGCAATGCATGATGATAAGCAAATATTTTGGATTTTTTGAAATAAAATGAGATACAAAAAAGCAAAAGAATGATTCTACAACCCCTAGACTCTACAAGCACACTCAAACAACATTCCAACAAATCACTACGGTAAAATAAATCTAATGCACTAATCCCAAACAAAAAATCGAAAATGCCATGACAAGAACCTTCTTAAAAAAAAAAATTTACCATAAAAAAATGTCTCTAGTCAGAAACAGAGGTATAAACAGACTCAGGCAGTGTCAAAGGAGACTCAACAATCATCAAAATTCACCCAACAGCCATTTAAATTCCACTAAAAGGAAAAACTAAGGGAATACACAACTGTTCACAGTAAACCCGCATGTATACACAGAAATCGCAGAGAAACCCACGTGTATACGCGATTGTGAGTTAAAAAATCGTGTACAGGAAGAAAGGTGCATAAAAATCAAGGCAAACAAGCAAGATGAGACAAACTTCACACCAATCAGACACTACCAAGAAAACATGCCCCCAGACCCGACACAGAAACAACAGACAAAGAGCAATTCAAAGTCATTGAATGCCAATAGAAAAACCCCCAAAGGACAACTACTAGGAACTCCCCAGCGAAGTCACCAATTCTCTTACGGAGAGAAATTCCTATGGCTTGGGGTACCACAACAGACAGCTTGACTCCAGAAATCAATCCTTTCCAATATGCAATAGAAAGTAAATGTCTAACACTAAAGGATCAGACCTCGTACCTTATTTCAGATGGTTGAAGTAGATCCCCGTTGAGCTTTCCAACTTCATCTTGAATTGATAAATTACTTCCTCAACAACAAGTAAACAATACAAGCATACTATATATCATGGTGTTAGATCTATTCTAGCATTTATAATCAACAATGTATAAGCATTTGAAATCATCCCATGGATAAAATATTCATCCAAACACACATTATTGGACAGGAAAATATATTTCTATTAATATAAATAAGAGATTACAATAGATACAACCTCTGTCAGCACGTCCGTGAATCGGAGAAACTGAATCCCCCACTTGGGCCTCCACCACTTCACTCCTCCATATCGCGATAGCAAGCTCACAAGCAAAAGGAAAGCTTGAGAAGAACATGAAAGTGATCCAAGGGACAAAGGGATGCAGACTCAAGCATAAGTTCTGGCAACAATGGACTATAGTTTATTTTCTCTTAATTCTCTCATATGCCTTCAATGTACCATAGAGTTCCTTATATAGCTTTTCAAAGGGGTAATGAAAGGCCAGATCTGAGTGATCTCAAGGCATAAGGAAGGCTAGGAGTCAAGTGAGTCAGATCCATGTCAAGAAAAACTCCAAAAGGATTTGGATTTTGTACACATCCCAATGTACGTGGTTTTAGTGGTCAAATCCGCGTATATACGCGATTAAGGGATTAAAAGTCGCGTGTATCATTTTTTACATGTTTTTAGGGATGGTCAAGAAAACATCAAAGGACAAAAAATGGTCCACGGTGTCTAAGGATTCTACAGAGGGATAGGGGAAGGCCATACAAAGTGTGATTCACCTAGAGTGGTAAAATCAGCTATAACATTAACCCCTAAAAATAACTCAGAATCAAAAGGTCTGGAATACTATTTCGAGGCTCCATCCATTTCACATCTAAAATGTCCTAGACTGTGACAGCAAAGGACCCACAGAAAGGAAGCAAGGTAAAGAGTTATTATATATAAATGATCCCATGCCAAGATTTAAAAAAATCCTGGAGGTTGTTAAGAGTCAAAACTCCTAAAAGAAGCAATACTTATCAAAGCGAAGTATCGAAACACATGAATACAGATTTGCCAAAAGTTCTTCTCCATCTATGAGATGAAAAGTAAATACATCACTCACACAAAAGGACACTATTGATTGAAGAACCTGGATAAAATTTAGAAAGAAAGGCACATGGAGGACTCATAAGAACGAAAGGTTCAAAAGGCACAAAAGGTGCAAATGGCATGGGAATGAGGAAAGAATGAATATTTCTGTTTACCATATGTTACGATCCTGTGGTGTCCAAGCTAGAAACTACCCAAAGACAGAGGTAAAATAAAACTCACCTACTTAGCCTCAAAAGAGTTATCTGGACTTTAAATATTTTGGTGTTCCCATTTCAAAAAAAAAAAGGACTTTCATCAATGATTTAAATGCATGTGTTTGCCATGATAGGAATACAAGCATATAGAGGAATTCAACTGATGAGTTTAATGCCTAAACAGTCTTTTAGTGAGAGAAGAGTTGATTAAAAAATATGGGGTTCACCAGGTAGTTGCCAATTGTTGCAGCTGCAACGATTTCCCAAAATTGTAAAAAATTTTGGGACCCTCCTTTCAAGTTTGTTTTGCCTCAGCTTGTTTGGGTTTTCTTGATGTTGCTGATTGTTGTTGAAGGAATATATTTATGCCAATGTTGTTAATGATGTTTCATGGCTTACATTGATTTC
Source organism: Pseudotsuga menziesii (assembly GCA_001517045.1). Classification (NCBI taxonomy): domain Eukaryota; kingdom Viridiplantae; phylum Streptophyta; class Pinopsida; order Pinales; family Pinaceae; genus Pseudotsuga; species Pseudotsuga menziesii. The sequence continues at coordinate 80,785 of LPNX010225036.1, forward strand.
TTACCCTGCCGTCAGAAGTTGTTGAGACTATGAATTAGAAAAGCAGTTAACTATACGCCCGCCGTTGCGAAGATGCAGTTGAATGACGATCTGATCCAAGGTGTACTTGCCTTCGATGCACTTTATTTTATTTTCTTATTATCAGCGACCTTATTGGAATACCGTCGAAACTCTTTGCCTCTATAGCTTCTGCCATTGCGGATGACATATTGCGAACACCATGATGGTTGTGTTGACCTCTTCCAACTCCCGCCAATTTGATTTGCAAGACCTTAGTCTTTTTAACTTCCGTCGTTGTGGCTCTAGAAGGGACTATTCTTCCGATTTAGTTTGATTTATGTTTGCCGCTTGGCTGATCTTTTTCGCTTAATTCATGTTTGTTTTACCTCCAATTTTGACATGTCTGTGAAACTCATTGTCTTTACAGTTTTTGCTGTTGTGGTGCTTCAACCAACTATTGGTACGAGTTTTTAGTCTAGTCGAGCTTTGATGCGAAGTGATTTTTTTTATGTCTCTTGCCGATGCTTCGCTTGGCACTGCAGATCTCGTAGTCGTCTCATCATCCGCCATTGTGGAGATGCAGCTAACTTGATCGCCGATCCCTTAATCACTTTCCTGCCCGATGGTCATGTTTTTCCCGCTGACTGTTTGTTTTACCGGGATGTATATATTGGGGGTTTTGGGGTTTATTTTTCTATTATTATTCCTGTGAACCCGTGCCTGCACTATCAATGTCGTTTCGAATGGGACATTCTACTCGCTGTCGGTAACTCGTTCCTAGGTGGCGCCCCCATGGAAGTTTGTGGTTTCTTCTTGTTAGTTGCACAGTTCATTTCCAGGTAGGCCTTTCTTCTTGATTCTACCCTTTCCTTTGAATTTCAAACTAGGGTTGTTGTCCTTGGTTAGTTCCCACCTTCGCGGGTAATGAACTCCTAGGTTTACGATTTTAGCAATATATCTACTTTCTCTCGACAGTATGGCCGTCTGAGGGGGAGATTTTTTGCTTTCAAAATGATTAATTTTAGTGCCGTTATGAGTTTGCAAACCTCATCTGGCTGTTTGGGAAACTGGTGCAGAAAAGCGTTACGCTGTCTACACCAGTTCTCTCCAGTCTGTGTATGGCCATCTTGGGGGACGTGGTTTCCTTTTTGTTTTGCAAGAAGAAGGTGGTTTTTCCTATTTGATTTGAAGTGTAGAGAGTTTGGTTTTCCAGTCTTTTGGGTCGCTTGCCTATGTGGGGCTAGGGTAGTGGCTTTTGAGGTTGCACCTCGTTTAAGACAAGAGTGGCAGTGGGATGATTTACTATAGAATCACAGTGTCGAGGGTGTAGTTTTGAGACTTTTTTCTTTGACCGGAAGAGATTTTTCTTCATTATTAGCGAAGCCATAATGTTATTGATTGATCATGCCCATTTTTAGTAATGGGAAGGATATAATTTTACATACTTATCTTATGCAGAAATGCTCAGTAGTTGAATTTGTTGCTGTATTTTACATAGATTTAATCATTACTAGCATGACCGAGGTAAATGCTCATGGAGTTTGTTTTCATTCTTTGAATATTAGTTGAATGCCTCAAATAGGACCTAAAATATTTGTGTGTAATGACAGGGCAATTGTTTCGAATATGAGATGTCTAAATGGCAGAAAAGGAAAGCCCCTATAGTGGAAGAGGAACCCAAGGTTGAAGTGGTCACAAAGGTTGAATACAATTATGAAGACACCAAATGCATCACATGAGTGGAACCTGAATACAAGTGGGGGGAAATATACCTACTGATAACACATCATGAAGTACCTGACACTAGCTTTGAAGAGGAAACTATATATGTTAATATTGAAAGATCTGCGTTGATGAGGATTGCTACCAGGCCTGAGCTTTTCCTGTGCTTAGAGGTAATTGGATGGATTCAGCCCCGGGAAGACATAAATACCATGATTTTGGCCAACATTGACAAACAGGGTTATGTTGCTTATAGCCCTGGTTATGTATCACTAGCCTACCACTTACGGGAAGCCCAAGTCTACTTAACTAAATATTGGCTAAAGGAAATCAATCTTGACCTAGTTGAGACATTGAAAAGAATGCTAGTACCTGGAAAGAGTTTCAAAACTAGGCCATCAGGGGAATACGACACAGCCACCTTAAGAACCCCTTATAGGTTCATTGCCTTAATGCTGAATAGGATATTTGGGAGAGCTCGTGGTAAAAGTTTTAAGTTGGGGTGGGTTCCTATCATATTTTACGTTGCCACCCAAGGGACTATGTTCAATTGGGTGAACATTGTATCAAACAATCTCTCGGCCTGCATTGCTTCAACCCTGGGAGGGGTGTCCCAGAAAAAATCGGAGTTCTACATGAGCTCCATAATGATTGATTGCATACTGTGCAACCAACCTTTCCCAAACCTGAGGTGTATTTGGGACCGAGATAGAACACCAGTATACTTAGCCTACAAGCCATTATTGGTGCATAAGTACTATAGTCATTATAGAGAAGTGTTTGAGCACTTCATTATGCCATTATATACAATGATTTTCTTAAAATAATGCAATTGCATGTCTGAAGAAGCGTTGCAGGTCATTGAAGAATATGTTGATTGCTACTTAACCGAGGATGGACTGTATATTAGAATGTATGGCTTCTCTAGAGCACCTTCACTGCTTCAAAAATATGCCACTGATTATGTGGTACACAAGGAGGTAGTCAGGCAGGTCTTCTTGGACGGCATAGGGAGTTTTTTATACGAACATAAGAAGGAAACTTATCCTCCCTTACCATTCAGGTTGGGAAGTTATAAGTTCTCAAGAGTTAAGAAAGCTGATGAGTTTGTAGAAGAACTAGAGAAATTTCATATTGGGGAAATAAACTTCAATAGGAATGATTCCCCGAATAAAGTGGCAGAACATTGTAAGGAAGCAAATGTACATTTTGAGTATACAAGCCACTGGGATAAAGATGAATCAATTTTCTGGAATGCAGAAAACATAACTGCATTAAAAAGAAGATTAAAAAAGAATATCACTACCAAAGGCAGGAAAGGAGAAGATGAGTAGAAGAAAGCAGAGGAAGAGGAGGCTAGGAAAAGAGATGAAGATGCTAGGAGACTAGTACAAGAAGTCGAAAGTTGGATTAAAAGTGAGGAGGAAGAAAGGAGGAAAGCAGAACAAGAAGCAGCTAGAAGTGCAGAAGAAGCCGCCAGGAGTGAAGAAGAAGAAAGGAAAAGGAAAATGGATGAGGAAATAAGGAAGCAAGAAGCAGAAAGACTAAAACTGACAGAGTCCATGACAGAGCAACAAGCTTCCGATCCTGTAGACATTCACGTTCAGGATCTGGGTAATCCTAATTCCCAAGACCCTGAGGCAAATGCCAGCAACACATTAGGACAAGTTTTTCTTTCTAGTCTAAGACTGATCCCTCTCAAACAAAAGAAAGGGGAAGAGGTTCTAGACTTTAACACTATTTTTTATGACAAGGATAAAAGAATTGTAAAGAGGACTGAGAGGAAAGTTGAGACTTGGGGGAAATCAGGGAAAATGATAAATGATACAACCATGGTGCACGAAACAGACAAGGACCCAAGGTTCACTATTCAAGTTGGAGCAGCATTGATCCTGCTTCTGAGGACAATGTAGATTGAATAATGACTGACCTTGAACAGTCAAGGAAATCTACTGCCCAACTAAAAGATATGCTAAGAAGGGAGAGAGAAAAAAGTAATAAATTGAAAAGGAAGTTTGAAGACACGTAGCATGAAATAAAGTCTTCAAAAGCATAACTCCAGCCCCTCCAAGTAGAGAAGAGGTCTTTGGAGGTTGCCCAGGAAAGTCTATCAAAATTGCAGCAAGAATGTTAGGGGCTAATGACAGAAAAGGATGGGTTCAAAACGGTATGTGAAATCCTCCATGCAGAGAAGGATCAGCTGCTAAGTAAGATAAGGGAGATGGAGTTACAGAAGGGTACTTTTGAGGAGTCGGAGAGGCTATCTCATGTGCAAGAAATAGAGCTCAAAGAACAAGTTGATTCATTAGCAGTAGCTCTAGGAGAAGCTAGGGAACAACAGCCCAACATTCATCCTTTCAAAGAACATGTTTTAGCATAGAGAAATAAAATCCACAAGCTGCAAGTATCCATAGAGGAAGAGAGGTGTAAGGTTTTGCAGGTAGACAATAGACTAGAAGAAATTTTGTAAACTTCTTCATATTTTGTGGAGAGATCACAGGACATTTTAGAAGTCTTGACGGGAAGAATAGCAAGATTAGAGGCCAATGAGGAGATCCCTGCAGACCTTCCAGCAAAACATCAACAAGGCCTGAAACAAGACTATGATTTATTAGAGTTTTCCATAAACACAGCTGAAGAATTCAAGAAGGCTATAAGGAAGACAAAGGGAGCTTGTAGAGAGTTTTGTAGGAGACTTTTGATCACTTACAACTGTTTCCAGGTTGTTGCTGAGCAGAGAATGGACACATTTCCATACCATGACCTGTTTATGGAGATGTTGTAGAATAGATATTAGGAGGATGAACAAAGAATTCAGTAGATCAAGGCCCTAGACGAGCAGATTTTGAGAGATGAGGTAGCTCATTTGGCATAGTAGTGTCTAGTTGCTAGAAGATCAACTACGCTTGAGTTCAGCAAAGATCAAAATAATAAGAAATTAGGCTGCTAAATTTGAAATCAATATTTGTTTTCTCAAAGCTTCTGAGTTTGAAAACATTGCCTTGGAAGCTTTAGCATGGAAGAAGTTCTTGAACAGTCAAGCGGGGCCCTCCACCTAAGTGCTTTATTAGTTTGTTTAATTGTAATATATTGTAAATCATATAAGCACCAAATGTGAGAAAATTGTGGGAGGTGAAGCATTGGGGAATCCCAAAAGTCATTTGTGGGCAGCCCAATAGTTTTGCTTTTGTATAAATATAGGAGAATTAGAAAGAGGAGGGGATTTTTCCCAGTGGGACTTGTGAACTACTTGTTGTAAGAGGAACTATTTCGTTTTGCAATAATTAAATTACAATTTTTCTTGTTGGAGAAGGTGTTGTGTGGAATGTTCAAATGTGGTGAAATGAACAATGTTGAAGGGGAACTATTTCGTTTTTAGCTGTGTTTCATTAAATGTGAGATCGTTCTAACTTTCTGAACCTATGTTATTATATGAATGTCCTCTGGTTTATTTTGTGATAATTTCCACTATGAGTAATGAATGTTTTAACAGACGATGAGCTCTCTTGTTGTGCATATATTTATTCATGTTTATGTGTTTTGATTTTAAGAACAGCTATCTATGATTTATCTTAACATATGAATAGTAATACATTACTCATTAATTGATAGCTTGATCCCTAGGGACAACTTAGTTAATCTTGTTTTCAGTTGTGTGTGATTTAGATGCGAGAGAGTCTAAGACGAGAGGTAAGAACTTGCGCATCACATTTTGACCACTCCTCGTATTCTTTATCAATCTGCATTTTAGATAGGCACTTGCATATCATACTTAAAGTCAAAAATACAAGAATATACACGGTGGATTGGGCCACAACCAGTAAAACCCTTTGTTTTTGTTACTTAACCTATGGTAGCCGGACCGCAAACTGGGCGGATTCCCTACACTAAACAGTCATGGGCTAGTTGGGAACATTGACTGGGGAGAATCCCTTGCTGTTGTTTCCTGTGAATTTCTAGGCCTCAACAGATTTGTATCGTTGCAGGTTTGGCTTGAAGACCCTGGGTTGTGTAATATTTCACCCAGGTTGTAATGGAGTTTGTTTTGAGTCATATTACAAATATCCACCCTTGTTTTGGACGTGGCTATGTTATCATCTCATCATGTATCTACTCTTGTGTCTAGTAGCCATGATTGTGTTCAGTCAGTCTCTACTACCATGGATTTGCATTGTATTGGTCGGTAGCTATGTTATGGGTTATATGAGATTTGAGTCAGTGGTACCACAACAGCTTCTAACCAACATCCTTTCCTTAGATTTCTTCATATTACAAAGCATTCACCTATCGCATTCTTCTAACTTCATGCTTTGGGGGGCATTCTGTTACACCGAAATCTTGCACTCTTGATCCATGTGTCAACCATTTTCCTAATCCCTAAATTTCTCTCTGCTAAACTGGATTGGTGCTGAGCTTTTGTCTACCTTTTTTCCATCTATAGGAAGGCTGATGATTTTGTCCTTCATGTTATGTGCGTCGAAGGCACTTTTTCCCTTTATTCTAGGTGTGCCGCTATCGACGTTCTGTCTCCCACTACTAGGTGCGCCGACGATGCTTTTTCCCTTCTTGGAAAGTGCACCGATTCTGTTTCGATGGAAAAAAAATGGAGCTTCGTGACACTTCTTGAAGGTGGATGAGGTGGATTTCTATCCCTCTCATTTATGTGAGGTGGCATTTGGTTCCTAACCTATAGCGAATATCCATTAGATCCCTCCTCCTAATCCTCAGCCTACTCTATCCCTTTAGCCTCAGTCTCTACTACCATGGATTTGCATTGTATTGGTCGGTAGCTATGTTATGGGTTATATGAGATTTGAGTCAGTGGTACCACAACAGCTTCTAACCAACATCCTTTCCTTAGATTTCTTCATATTACAAAGCATTCACCTATCGCATTCCTCTAACTTCATGCTTTGGGGGGCATTCTGTTACACCGAAATCTTGCACTCTTAATCCATGTGTCAACCATTTTCCTAATCCCCAAATTTCTCTCTGCTAAACTGGATTGGTGCTGAGCTTTTGTCTACCTTTTTTCCCTCTATAGGAAGGCTGACACTTTTGTCCTTCATGTTATGTGCGTCAAAGGAACTTTTTCCCTTTATTCTAGGTGTGCCGCTATCGACGTTCTGTCTCCCACTACTAGGTGCGCCGACGATGCTTTTTCCCTTCTTGGAAAGTGCACCGATTCTGTTTCGATGGAAAAAAAATGGAGCTTCGTGACACTTCTTGAAGGTGGATGAGGTGGATTTCTATCCCTCTCATTTATGTGAGGTGGCATTTGGTTCCTAACCTATAGGGAATATCCATTAGATCCCTCCTCCTAATCCTCAGCCTACTCTATCCCTTTAGCCTTATAAATTAAACCATCCTCTTCATTGGAAGGGGGGAAGGACTATGGTACTCTTATGCTGGTGGAATTTCTAGGTGTATTACTATATTGATTTGAAGGCTTTGGCTTGGATTGTTGCATGGAAGATTGCAACGTTAAGGCTAGGTTGTGATGTTCTCTCCTATGTAATTCTATGTATCTCCTTGATTACATTAATAAAGATCTCTTGCCATAAATGTTATTGTGTTGATAATGTTTGGAGCTTTCTTCCTTAACTGTTAGCTTATATCAATTATATGTTTTGATACGCATATGTTGTTTGCTTATTTTCACTTTCTTGATAGGGTTTTGCAGCTGAATATTTGAAGATTCTGGAGCTTGGATCAACAAAGAGAGAAGAGGATCTACATATTCCAGGTAGGTGATCTATCCGTTACTTTGCATTTCCATTTGATCTAGGAAAGTAGGTTGTATTATGTATTTGATTTGTTCTAGATCTAGTTGGAGGGAGATCCATCTTGATTCTGATTGAGTAGATTTATCTAATAATAGGAGCATTCTCATGTCACCTTGATCTGTCCATTCAAATAATTTGAATGGAAGGCCAAGATGTTCGTCCAGATGATATCCATAGGTCTCTATAGAGTTACCATGGGGATATAAAATAAGTCAAACTCAGTTGTTGAGAAGTCCACGTTTTTTAACAGAATGGATGAAGCGTTTGGGATGCTATGTCTCATGATTTCGAGAAACCTCCTGCTTCATGTTGACAGTATTACAACTCCAAATGAATTATGGCTCAAGATAGAGTTATTTTTTGGGAAGACCGATGAACTAAGAGGCCATCAACTTGAAAATGAGTGACCACTTTGAACCTAACTCATTTTTAGATGATCCAAGACTTCTTTCACCAAGTTCAAAGAGTCCCTGGTTCTTCAACTAAAGCAATTTGACATCGAAAATAAGGAAGAGAAGGTTATTATATCCAAACATTTGAAGCTAGGGAATGTGTGAGTAATTCAAATAAAAAACTGAGTAATTTGAACCACAAGAGAATATAGGAGTGTTAGTGAAGCTCAGAAATCAAATTTGGGTGCAAGAATCAACAAAAACCATCAAATTACAGATAAATTACACACACAATGTGAATAGAAACAAGATAATTTCAGACTTCCTAACCATGAAACTTGTTATTATCAGGTATATAATACATCATAGGATTTTCATAAGGATTTGGAAGCCAATTGTGAGCATACAAGTCAAAATTGCCAAAATCGCATCAACCCCCCTAGGTGGGCCAATCTCGTCCCAAATCATCCCAAAAAGCCACAAATTGTTGAGTTGTCATGGATGATGTGTTTTGTACCAATTATTACACCTTGGACAGCATGGGTGTGGTAAAATGGGTGGTTTAGAGTCTCAATGCAACATTTAATGCACCAAATCAAGCCAAATTTGGCCAAAATCCCACTCTAGCGCTCCAAGTGAACTTGCCTGTCCACATTCAATGAATTGGAGAGCACCAGCAATGATGAGGGTGCATATGTGGCTATTGACTCAATTGGAATGCTCATGTGGGTGTGAAAGGCCCATTATGACTTGGAATATGTCCAACTAAGCACCTCATAGTGTATTAAATCTTAAAAAACAATAAAATTGGCTAATTAGTGTAATTGAGGTACTAGTTGTGGATTATTGTTATAAAACCCTCCCTTAATCCAATAACTAAGTACAACTAACAAATTACTGAGGCCTTGGAAACAATGGCTCAACTCACCTCAAATACATAATTCAGAAATTACAAATTTATTTGTCCATGTGAACCGAGGAAAAGAAGGAAAACCTCATGGGAAAAACCTTTCCTCAAGAATGGACATGGGGCTGGAACTGAAATAATATAATATTAAATTACCATACTTCACTCACCCCAAGAAAATATCTCAGGTAGGTGAAGGTCTTCTTAGTGAAAGCCTTGGTAAAAGTATCAACAGTTTGCTCGGTGGATGGGTAATACTGCAATGAAATCACCCTATCATGCACTAAGCCCCGAATGTAATGCATGTGTATCTATATGTGATTTTTTCTCTGCCTCTGTACTAGAGAAATATATATCTTGATTTCATTCTGATTTTCCACCCAAATGTTGGTGGGATAATCAATTGTGACACCCAACTCCCGAAGAATTCGCTGCAACCAAACACACTGTGTAGCAGCATTGACTGCTTCCCTGTACTCGGCCTTTGTTGATTAAAGTGAAATAGTGTGTTGTTTATTACTTGGATAGAAAATGGGACCTTCATAAAACATGAATACAAAACCTGAAGTTTATTTCCTGTCAATTTGATCACCGACCCAATCTGAATCAGAAAATCTAGCTAGTTGAGTGAGGAACTAGCTGTGTAGTGCACCCCGAAGTTCTTGGTTCCCTGGACATATTGAAGAATTATATTTTCTTCTCTATAATGGAGCTCATGTGGCTGGTGCATTCATATTTCTACATCACTCATATCATAATACAAATCAGGTCTTGTGTGAGTAAGGTGGAGCAAGCTTCACACTAGTTGCCTGTAGAGTGTAAAATCCACCAGTGGAGAATTGCCAAATTCATGCAATTTAATACGAAAAAGAAAGGAAGACTTGGCTGCATTAAAATAAGCCATGTTAAAATTATTTAGAATTTATAAATCATACTATGTCTAACTCAGCATGATGCCCTTACCATTTTTCTCAATTTCCAAGCCCAAAAATTGCCTTAGCAATCCTAGGTCTGTCTTGGCAAACTCACTGTGCAAAGATGACTTAATTTGGCCAATTAAATTGGTGCAGATAACTATAATAAGAATATAATCAACATAAGGAACAATGGCCTGAAATATACCATCATGTTACTGAAAATACACATTAGGTTCATATTTGCATCTAGTGAAGCCAATTGCAAGCAAGAAAGCATCCATTTTTGCATACCAAGCTGTGGGGGTTTGCTTGAGTCCATACAGTGATTTTTTCATCCTACATAGAAATGAAGGATCCTCTTTGAAACCTTCAGGATGCTGCATATACATATCCTCCTGTATCTCACCATGCAAGAATACACTCTTGACATCCATGTGGTGAACTTCCCAACCTTTACTAGATGCTAGTGCTAGAACTAGTCTTATTGAGTCCATCTTTGCAACCGGTGCAAAGGTCTCTATGTAATCAACACCATGGACCTGAGAATAGACTTTAGAAACTAACCTTTCCTTATGTTTCATATCAGAACCATCTGCAGCAAGTTTGGTCTGGAAAATCCATTTGCATTGAACAAACTTCCTCTTGGGAGGAAGGGGAACCAGTTCCCATGTATTGTTGTCTTGGAGGGACTGAAATTCATCTTCCATTGCTGATTTACATATAGGGTCAGTACAAGCTTGCTGATATTTCTTAGGATCAGACCCAACCAGCACATAACAGTGCTCATCAAGAGAACTATGACTTGCAAAGTTAGCTTTACTAGTTTGTGATCTAGTCTTCCTAGGCTCATGGGGATCGCCTGCCAATTCCCCAGCTGCTTGTACAATGTTTTCAGCCCACTTGGGCCTATATGGTAATTCATATACAGAAATATCATCTTCAGCAAAAATTTTATCAGAAATATTAGAGAAAACAGAGCATTCATCATCACTTATATCTTCGAATGGTTGAGGAGAGGATCATTCCCTCGGTGCAAGTTTGAAATATGGAATTGGCTCTTCTTCAAATTTCACACTTCTCTAAACAAATGATTTGCAAGTAGAAGTGTCAAAGAGCTTGTACCCTTTGGTTTCCTCACCATATACAACCATGAGGCACTCCTTTCTTTGTGGTTGCAAGTATTTCCTCTTCTCGAAAGGAATTCTAGCCCATGCTTTTGACCCGAAAATTATGAAATTTGAGACATTTGGATTTTGACCAAACCATGCCTCGTAAGGGGTCATTTCTTTCACTGATTTATGGAAATTTTTGCTTTGGATATGAGCAGAACAACTGATGTATTCAGCCCATATATTGGGATTTAGATTGCTTACCTCTATCATGCAAGTTTCCATCTCTTTGAGAGATCTATTCTTCCTTTCAGGCACACCATTTTGTTGTGATGTGTAGAAAGTTGAGTGTTACATTTGGATGCCACACTCCTCACAAAGTTTCTGTAATTTTTTGTTCACATATTCCTTTCCATTATCAGTCCTAAGGACTTTTATCTTCTTCCCACTCTGATTTTCTACAAGTGCTTTCCAAATCTTGAATTTTTCAAACATGTCAGATTTTAATTTCAGAAAATACACCCAACAGAATCCAGAGTAGTCATCTATGAATGTAAGTACATACCTAGATCCACCATATGAAGGAGTGTGTAGTGGACCAATCAAACTAGAATGCACCAACACAAGTGGTTGTGTTTCCCTCCTTTCCTTCCCCTTCTCATATCTCTTCTTAGGATGCTTACTAATCACACATCCAATACATTCTCTAGTTGATGATTGGATTTGTGGAAGTCCTTCCACCATTTATTCTCTGTGCAATGTTTGAAGATACATATAATTCATGTGGTCAAACCTCTCATGCCATAGTTTGGAAACTTCATTGCAATGTGATTGAAGTGCTTGATCATTGGAAGTGGGGAGGAAGTTTGAAAACTTATACATCCTCTCATGATGATTAGCATACCCAACTACAATAACTTGGTCTGTTGGGATTTCAGAAATCTCTACTATGTTAGGAGTGAAGATCACTCTCTTTGGATCTCTGGTATGGGTCATATGATATGCTGATAGAAAATTTGTTGCAAGATCTGGTACATACAATACCTCACTAAAGAATCCATGCTCTAAATCCATCCTCCAAATATCCTTGGTTTGGAGTTCTGAATCATCCCACAGTCAAACTGTTGGGCCACCATTCGAAGTCATGGAGGAGAAGATCTCTCTCTTTGCTACCATATGTCTAGAAGCCCCCGAATCAATGAAAAAATATGAAGAGTTAGAAGTACCTTCCACAAAAGTATGACATTTCTCCTTTATTTCATTTGAACCGGAGTTGCCATCCTTCTTCCTTGCACTCTCAGGGACTGGAATGTTGTTCTTCTCCAACAGCTACGCCATGGTGTCAATGGTATTTTTGATGCTTGAGCTCTTTGGATGCCATCCATTGTGGAAATAGGTGCATTTGGACTTCACTTTTCCCTTCTTTTCCTTCTCCTTGGAAGGATTTAAACTTGCATCACTGGATTTGGGTTTTTCTTGGTTTTCCTTCTTCTCTGGCAGCTTCAAATTCTTGGACTTGAGCTTGTCCTTTGAGGATTTAGAAACCCCCACTGCTAGAGATTGATCCTTGGTATTGATGGTGCCCATTTGGACAAGTTTATCTTGCTCTTGAGTGAGTGTCTCCATGAAGTTTTCTAGACTAGGAATTTTCCATTTTTGAACTGTTAACTTGCCGGAGTGGAATGTGTTGTCCGCCGATTGCACACCAGCAGCAAAAATCTTCCGAAAGCTGTCTCCTCACTTGAGAAAGTGGGAGAAGTGTGACCTTGGGGGCAAGCACA
>LPNX010225036.1:96542-112209 GCA_001517045.1 Pseudotsuga menziesii
AATGTACTCACAAAAACTGAGAAATCTAGCCCCAACTTTGAAAGTACAGACAAGATCAACTAATATTCCTTCTTCTCAATCACACATTTTTTTAACTACAACACAAGTGATTTGAACTTGGTGAAGAAATCCTGGAGTGTGTCATATTGTGATGGGCTCAAGCTGATAAGCTCATTCTCAAGCTGGTGATCACATAGCTCATCACTTTTTCCAAATAGAGATTCTAGTTTTTCCCAAACATCTTTTGGTGATGTCAAACTATCAAGGTAGAACAGAAGCCCTCTTGAGATGCTCAGGCAGAACAATCCATATTCCTCATCCAATTTGTTGAAATACTTCGCTTTCTCAACTGCAGAAGTTGGTTCCACTTCAGTGCCCATGGCAACTCTAAAAATCACCTTGGCTCTTAGTTGAATCACCATCTCTGCCTTACCATCAAAAAAATTGAATGGTGTTAGCATGATGTGGGTAGCCTCCATTTCTTTTTGCGCTGAGGATGAAGAAATTACTGGATGTTTTGCAACACAATTTAGATTTTTATCTAGAATTCCACTAAAAATGCAGCTCAAGTTGATATGTAACTTAAAAATATCCAACAGGATCTGATACCATGTGAGGAATTCAAACCATAGGAGAATTTAGGAATGTTAGTGAAGCTCACAAATCAAATTTGGGTGCAAGAATCCGCAAAAACCATCAAATTACAGATAAGTTACACACACAATGTGGATAGAAACAAGATAATTTCAAACTGTCTAACGATGAAAATTGTTATTATCAGGTACATAATACATTATAGGATTTTCGTGAGGCTTTGGAAGCCAATTGTTAGCATACAAGTCAAAATTGACAAAATGGCATCAAACCCCCTAGGTGGGCCAATCTAGTCCCAAATCATCCCAAATAGCCATGAATTGCTGATTTTTCATGGATGATGTGTTTTGGACCAATTATTACACCGTAGATAGCATGGGTGTGGAAAAATGGGTGGTTTAGAGTCTCAATGCAACATTTAATGCACCAAATCAAGCCAAATTTGGCCAAAATCCCACTCTAGCGCTCCAAGTCAACTTTCATTAGAGGAAATTTCAACTCAAAATGGGCCTCCTAAAAAAAATTAATAAAATAATAGTTAAAATAATAAAATAATATTTATTAATTTTGGAGGAAGAAAAGAAAAGATTACTTTTTTGTTTGTATTTTCGACATATCTCCTAGTGTTTTTACTCAAATTTCGATCAGGAGATATCATTGGATGCGGAATTAAATTCCATATCCAACTAGTACCCACTCGGCATACTTTTGATCGACCCTGCTACCCCAAAATTGAGAAATACCTGAAAAAACGTGATGATGACATCATCATCACGTTTTTTCAGGTATTTCTTGTTTTTGGGGTAGCGGGGTCCGTTAAAAGTATGCTGAGTGGGTACTCATTGGATGCAGAATTTAATTCCACATCCAAAAACCTCTCCCGATCAAAATATGAGTAAAAATGCGGGGAGATATGTCGAAAATACAAAAAAAAGGTAGTTTTTTCATGATACCTATCCCCAAATTTATATTAAAAAAGTGTTTAAGACCTATACGGTATTTCAAATTTAAAGAAATTTCATTGGCTAACACATGATGAAATGTAATTTGAGTTAAAGTTAAAAGGTCCATTTTGAGTTGAAATTTCCTCTAATGCCTGTCCACATTCAATGAATGGGAGTGCACCAGCAATTATGAGGGCCCATATGTGGTCTTTTACTGAGCTAGAATGCTCATGTCGGTGTGAAAGGCCCATTATTACTTGGAATATGTCCAAATAAGCACCCCTAGTCCACCTCATAGTGTATTAAAGCTTAAAAAGAAATAAAATTGACTAGTTAGTGTAACTAAGGTACTAATTGTGGATTACTGTTCTAATAGCCTGAATATTTAGTGTTTGTTTCGACATTTCACTCAGAAAATTTGACAGTTTGAAACTGGAGAATGTCATCTTTGGCATACTTCTGGATACTTTGACTCAGAACAAGACAAGTTGATTCAAACGGGCACCATCAAATATACCAAGGATAAATATCTTGTAGCAGGATATTCGAAGAAAGAAAAGGGAAAGAAGAATCCCAAAGATTCGAAGCAGCAAGGGAAGAAGAAGAAAAAAGAGAGTCCCAAATATTCTGATGGGGGTTTGAATCCTAGAAAGGACAAATGGATGAAGAAAGAGAATACCAAATTCACTTACTATAAAAAAGGGTTGGCATGCTAAGAGTGCATGCATGAAGAAAACCATTGACATGATGGAATAACTCCTTCAGAAGAACAATATTCCCCTTCTAGATGGAGCAAAGAAGGATGGAGGTTTGAATTCTAAAAACAAGGAGATATGTCATGCATTGGTGGTTGAAACTTATGGATCTTCCTCCTTCATCATAGATTCAAGTGCCTAGAGGCACATGGATTCTGCAGAAGAATCATTCCCGACCCTACATGCATACAATGGTCCATCTATCCTCATGGGTGATGAATCGAAGATCCCATCCAAAGGGATTGGTATGATCAATCTTGATAATGGATACTTCAACAATGTGTTGTGTGTGCCCTATATTGTAGTAAAAATACTCTCTGTATATCAAATGACTTTCACAAGTTCAGCTAAGAGAGTGACATTCACTCAAGAAGATGTGGAAATTTTAAAAATTTCTACAAGCAAAGTGGTTGTAGTGGGTATTGTATATCATGAGTCAAGGATGTACACGTTTTCACACTTTCTTCCTTACTCCTTATGAAAGGATCTTTTGTCACATGCCAATGATATAATAAATCTATGTAGCGAGAGGTTTTGAAACCTCAACTACAAATATGTTCAAGCTTTGAGCAAATAAAATATGGTTGAAGTAATTCCAAGCATCAAAATTTCCAAAGGCACATGCAAGCGATATATTGTTGGGAAGCATGCAGAGTGCAAGTATGACAAAGGGAAGGAAAGAAGGGTTGTTCAAGTTCTTGAAATAATCCATTCATATATGATAGGACATATTCTGATACCCTCCTATGGAAGAACAAGGTATGTCTTAACATTCATAGATGATTTTTCAAGATATTGTTGGGTGTTCTTCCTCAAGATGAAATCTGAAGTGTATGAGATATTCAAATATTTCAAAGCTTATGTTGGGAACTTGATTAGGAAGAATATAAATGTCTCAAGGAATAATAATTGAAAGGAATATGTAAATAAGAATCTACAGTAGCTATGTGAAGATAATGTCATTCAAATGAAACATCTAGCTCCTTACACACCATAACAAATTTGTGTGGCAGAGCGCAAGAATGGAGCATCGAAGGAGATGGACACATGTATGTTGGAGGCTAAAAATTTATCTCCTAAGATATGGGATGAGGAAATAAATTGTGCTTCATATTTTCATAACATTTTTCCACACAAATTAGTGGAATACAAAACTCCAATTAATACTTGGAGAGTTCACAAGCCTTATGTGTCTCATCTCAGGGTTTTTGGATAAAAGGCATGGGCTAGAATTCCTCCAAATAAAACAAAATATTTGTAACTAGAAAGAAAGGATTCCATAATGGTTGGATATGATGCATATTAAAATGGATACAAGCTCTTTTATCCCTCATCTCAAAATACTTTCATTGAGAGAAGTGTACAGTTCGAAGAAGAGCCTATGCAAGAGGTTGGACTAGTAGAGGGGGATTTCTCACACCCTCCACTCAATGATGATGTAAGTGATGTTTCCATTTATTATTTTTTTTAGTCCAATACATAATATGAGGATTATGAAATTAATGCATATCATGACTCTTTGACAAGCCCAAAATGGGATAATAAAACCATACAAGAAGCTAGTAATCTTGCAGAAGATCCACTAGACAATGGGAAGACTAGATCTCACATTCACAATTATTTATCCACTTATTATTTGAATATTTCATATATGTGTTTTTTTATGGTTATATATGATCCAAATTAATATTAATAAGCATCCCATGAACCAATATTGTGAACAACCATATAAGAAGATTTCAAGTCTTGGCAAGACAATGAAAATTAGGTGTCGGTTCCTTTCAAGAGGAAATTAGTGCAATGCAAGTGGGTTTATAGGAACAAGATGAATAATAATGGTTTATATGTGAATTATAATACTATATTTCTTTACAAATTCTTCTCTAAATTCCATAGAGTGGACTATATAGAGACATTTTCACCGGTTGAAAAGATGGACTTAATCAGGCTAGTTTTAGTCATTGTTGCATCTAAGCGATCGGAGGTGCACCACATGGATGTGGAGTGATTTTATTCATGCAGAAATTAATGAATAGATTTATATATAGAATCATTAAGGTTTCATTCGTTAATTTTCACTTGTTTCCAGGTTGAATAAGTCTATCTATGGCCTCAATTAATCTCCTAGAGCTTGGTATGCCAAGATGGACAACTTTCTTCTTTCACAAAGATTGGAAAGATGAAAATATTATCCTAATGTGTAGTTGAAGAATTTATATAACTCTATTATATCATTGTACTATATTTTGATTACATTTTTACACTAAAAGTTTCATTGTTGATATATCTTCAATTAAGTCTTCATTGCATGATGCATTTTCTATGACTAGCCTAGGGTTGTTGAAACCATTTCTTGGCTTGGATATTGAGAAATATGATGCAAGTACCAATGTAATACAATAAAAGTATGCTTAAGACATTTTATTAAATTTAAAAATGGATGAATTTAAATTTTCTAAGTGTCCCTTCCTTTCAGGGGTAAAACTAGGTGATTTTGGTTCATCTCCATTGGCGGACAACTAGTTGGTACCTTGTTGTATCTCACACACTCTTGACCTGATTTGTTTTATGAAGTAGGTGTTGTTGAAAGGTATATACAAGAGACTCATGAAATCCATTATAATTATACTAAAAGGATATTTCATTATGTGAAAGGAACCAAACATTTCGGGATACACTATGCAACTAGTTCTCCACTAGAACTAGTATGATTTACTGATTTTGATTGGGTTGGAGATTTCAATAACAGAAAGTCCACTTCAGGTTATGTATTCATGCTTGCACATGGTCCCTTTTATGGTAAAGTAAGAAACAACAAATTATTTCCTTATCATCATCTAAGGACAAGTATGGAGGAGAAGTGAATGTAGCTACACAATGTGTGTGGTTGCAAGGCATTCTTAGCGAACTTGGTTTTTCATTTGATTCACCCAATTTAATTTGGCGTGACAATAAAAGTGAAATTAGTATATACACATATACATTACAGAGATATAGGAGCAAGCACATTGAGATTCACATGCACTACATCAGGATCTTAGTGCATGATCAAGTGGTATCATTGTAGTATTCCCATATGGAGAGAAAAGTGTTCACATCTTCACCAATAGATTCACAAAGAAGACATTCACCTATATTAGAACACTCCTTGGGGTGGGTGAAACATGGTGATGACTGCTATTCACTTTCATATTTTTCTCCATGTCCATGTTAGAGGGGAGGTTTTATTCCCCTATGGTTTTCCTTCTTACCCTTTTTATATGGACGAATAAAATTTTGTAAGAGGTGACTTGAGCCTTGGTTTCTAAGGCCTCATTATTTATTTGTTTACACTTAGTCAGGACTAAGGGGAGGTGTTATAACACCATAATACCAAGTATCATAGTAATCATACCACCTAGGACCATAGTCTACTTCGTTTTCACTTAATGTACATAATCCAAAACGTGGTTTATGGTGTCTCCCTAAGGTTGTTGGGGGTTTTGGACCATTAAATGCACCCAATGTCCTAATGTTTGTAAACTAAGAGCTAAGGTTATATAATTAATGACCTTTTGGTCCCTTGGGGTTCTCCCACTCCTTAAACATGGATCTGGGTTTACTAGGGGAGCCCATGCACTGTATTTGAGAGTTTTTGGCTCTTTTGGACAATTTATGACTGTCTAAAGCCACTCCCACTCCTCCATGCACTCCACCATGCCTAATCTACCCTCATTTATTACCAGTTATGCCTCCCCAATGTTCATACCCATTCATGATTGTTTGAAGTGGTTTGGGAGAATATTGGTCCACCTAGCGAGGATTTGAGGTCCAATGTAAGCCTGCCACTTATATGCCACCAATTTGCCTTCAAAGGCTAACGATTTTATCCTAATGTAATGTAATCATGTTCCAGACATGTTTACGTGTTGGAATGTAATAGAAATCAAAGTTAGTTTGGCATCATCTCTATGTGTTATTTTTTCTCTTCCATACTGTTTTAGCATATTGTGAGGATTCCTTTGGATAGTAGATCATGTTGTGGCTAGAATTTTACAATTTTTCATGTGTTTTTTCACTGATGGGTTTCCATGTAAAATCCTTGTGTTATGTGCATTGTTTACTTTATATTTATGATATGTTTGTACATGAATGATAAGTAATGGTGAATGTTGCTAACATAATTTAAAGTGAAGGATAAATAGGGGGCTTTATGAATACTCATTCACCCTCCTCAGTATTGGTGATATTTCCAACACACACACACACACACACACACACACACACACATATATTTGCCCCCTATAACCCAAAACACATCATGCAACTACCATAATAAAAGATGACCTATATAAACCTTTTGAAGATGGTATTGTATAACACTATCAACTCCAAAAGTTCAATTCTCATTAGTTTTAAGGGGTTTTTCAAAAGACCATGTTGAGATATCTAGGGGTAGTCTTTATCACCACCCCCATAAAATTCATGAGCACTTGACTTATCATGGTAGTTTTTAACAAATCACCTCCATAAGTTAAATTCTCATGATCTGTAGGGTAGGGGTTATCAAAATATTTTCTTGAAAATATATATTTAGGGGTGGTTGTTTTAACCTCCCCTCCATAATATATATATATATATATATATATATATATATATATATATATGATGATTGAACTTTTCAATGTGGCTGTAAAACAAACTCCTATACGAGCTCAATTATCATGACTTTTGGGAGGGGTTTTTAAAAACCATCTCCAAAAGTTAAATTTTCATGACTTTTAGGGGGCAGGGGAGGGGTGGGGTGTTAAAAAAATGACTCAAGAAGTTAAATTATCATGAAATTTATGGATGGAGTTGTCAAAAACCCACCTATAAAATTAAATTTAGGTGTTTTCTTGTTAAGCTCCCTCCCAAATGGAATGAGAATTGAAATTTCCAACGTGGTTATTTAAAAAATGACTCTAAAAGTTATTTTATCAAGGATTTTATGGGGGTTTGTGAAAATACTACCTGAAAAAACACATTTAGGGGTAATTGTTTTAACCCCCCTACCCCCCTCCAAAAGTCATCAAAGTCAAACTTATAAAGGTGGTTGCTTAAAAACCACCTTCAAAAATTCAATTCTCATAACTTTCATGGGGGGTTGCAAACAAACGACTTTAAAAAAGAAATTTAGGGGTGGTCATTTGAAACCCCCTCCCCTAAAATTCATGAGAACCAAAATTTTAAAGGAGGTTGTTAAAAAAACACTGCCAAAAGTTCAAATTTCATGACGTTTCATCTTTAGCCGGTTCCTCCTCCTTGGTTTTGTAATATGAGAAAAAATAAATGTAATGTGCTATTCCTTTATCACATTTGTCTCTAAGAGCTCTTGGTTCCTGTTACGAGAAAAATATATTTCTCCTCAATTTATCTTGATCTGGGGAAATGTTCTCCTTCTTGATATTTTATATTTACCCCTTTTGGTGAGGTTTCTTTTCCATGGGTTGAGTTGGAATATTTGTTCTTGTGGGGAATCTGGTCCTCAGTATAGCATCTTACATATCCTTTGTCCTATTTATGGAATATTGAAAAGTCAAGGGGTTATAGAATTTCACGAAACCTTTCAAAGTCTCAATTAAACCTTCAAGGAAAAGGATGACCAATATTGCTTCTGATATATCAGTGACCATTACAACACAATTTTGGAACTTAGAGATGTAGGATTCAAGAGTTCCATTTTTCTTCACATGCGCAAGCTCTCTGAAACTGATCTCTGGATCCTTCCTATCTAACCTCTCATATAACCTCCTTGTGAATTCTTCATAGTTTGTAACTTAATCATGACCAAGAGTTTCCATGCCATGAAACCACTAGTCATTGGCTTCACCTTCCAAATGTAGAGTAACCATTTTGATGGCATCTCTCTCAGCCATAGGATTAAAATAGAAATAGGTATGTAACTTTTGAATCCAATATCTTGCAATGAATTTTGATGACCCATCAAAGTATGGAAAAGTAATCTTACCAATAACATTCCTTAGATCAAAATTTTGAGTGCGAATTCAAAAGCTCCCTATTGGATTTGTCTTCTATTGATATTCACAAAAATATTTGAATGGTAAATCTTCTATGCACTCTTCACTCAAGGTTTTGTACTCATCTTACTAACCTTCCCATGAAGCAACTTACTTAATATGCACTTTATGCTCCTTCTTACGTTCCTCCACAAACTTGGACATGGTAGGGTGAGACTTGTTATAGCTGATTCTACCACACCTGGTTGATCACATATTTATGGCCTTCCCTCTCCCTCTACAAACTTGTTGGACCCCCTTTACCTATATTATAGTTTTATGTTCCAATATTATCCCCAAAAATCACCGGTTTATACCTATACATGACTTTTA
Organism: Pseudotsuga menziesii; assembly: GCA_001517045.1. NCBI lineage: Eukaryota > Viridiplantae > Streptophyta > Pinopsida > Pinales > Pinaceae > Pseudotsuga > Pseudotsuga menziesii. The sequence continues at coordinate 105,207 of LPNX010225036.1, forward strand.
AAGCTATAATGTAACACCCTGGTTTTGACCCCATTTGCATTAAATATATATGATGTAAATATTGTAATTAATCATAGTGTGGAGCTAAAGGCAAAATCCCCACCATTGATTTATCATTTTATGTTTCAACTATTAAAATCGACACCGATGGTATTTTGTGATAACCGACACATTATAATTTTGGACATCATGTAAATGTGCAATTTAATTAAATACCCAGAACTAGCTATGTCAATGCAACATTAAAAGAGATGGGGGCATGATTTCCTAAGGATAAGGAGGGGGGATATTTAACCTTTCGGGCCAATGGGGGAAAGCCAAAATACAATAAAAGAACCCATGAAATTTTCAACCACCTTTCTTGTCTGATTCATCCAATCATTTAATTCTGCCAGAAATTGGTTGAAGTAGTTATTGCATGGGGTGGGCAAGGTATGGAAGTCAAAAATTCGAATTTGGGGAAAAACCATTTCTTGAGAAAAATGTTTTTGACTTTTGGGGCAAGTTAACACCGAAAATGCATCCCCATTGGGCTAGACATCCACATTCTCCATTTTTACTCATGCAGTGAAGCTTGGGAGCTCTTTTACCTTCATATTTTTGGCCTTATGCGTTCACCTTCACGATTTTGGCTACTAAGAGTTTTTCTCACCATCATTCATCCATGACTGGAGCTCTCTCAAATGGCTGGAAGTTACTGTATGTGGCAGTCACATTGTTGGGTTTTTTGTGTGTGTGTTTCCCTCACGTGGGTAGTCATTTCTTCATTTTCCTCAAGCTGGGAAATTTGTTTTTTGTAATGATTTGTGGTTGGGTCTCTTCCCCAATGTTTTTGGTTGCATTTTCTCCACTGATCTCCAAGATAAAAATCCTTTTTGTGTTGCCCAATAATTTGGAAGAGAGACCACGTTCTCTTGGGTGTTTTTGAGTTTAGTTTTTGGCCACGTTAGGGCCAAAACGTCCCTAGGAATTCGAATTGTTGTTAGGGTTTTTTTTCCCATCATGTAAAATCGTTTTGTTTCTAATACTATTTTGGTTCATATCTAGTACTTGCATTGTGCTATATATTGCATTCCTGTGTTATCTAGGCGGAGTAAGTTCAAGAATCCAGTTGTTAGTGGGCTGATTATGTTTAGAGGTGGTTTTTGACTTGACAGTAGGTGTTTGGCGTTGTTGTGTGTAAGTCTGTGTCCCCTAGTTCCCTGTGGAAATCATTCCCAGCTCAAGGGTGGCAGTGATGCTGAGATAGTAAGGAGCACAGTGTCCTATGGTTGGGTGGAACATTGCAGTGACAAAGCTAGTTGTAGGGAATCTTCTTCTCAAGATAAGTATTCTTGTATTTAACTTTGCAATTGTATTTTCTTTGTAAATTGTCCTGAACATGTTAATGCTTGAATGTGTATGCTTCTACTATAGATTTCATATCTTATAGATCTGTGTGTGCTTTTAAGTTTCATGCATTTTATTCCATGTTAATGGTGCTAGTTTTACTAGGTAGAAAGGATTATGGTAGCATCCTCTTCGCCGGTCAAAGGGTTGGGGACGTTACATATAATCGCGTGTATACACAACTTTTGAGCTCAAACCTGTGTACATCGGGAAGTGTGCATGAAGACAAATATATTTGGAGTTTTCCTCATAGTATTCCAAATAAACTAACTCTTGGACTTCCATATTCCTTGAGAATGCTCGGACTCGACCCTCCATTACCTCTTTGGAGTGCTATATATTGAGCCTCTTGGATACATTGTAGGAGGAGAAATTGAAAAGTAAGGAAACTATAGTCCATTGTTGCCTCATTTTATTATGCTCGAGTCTGCATCCCTTTGTCTCTTTGGAGCACAGAGTGCTTCTCTTCCCAATATTTCATTTTCTTTGTGAGCTTTCCATTGAGATAAGGAGGATTGAAGTGGTGGAGGCCCAGGTGGATGACTCGGTTTCTTCGGTTCGCAGAAGTGCTGATAGATTTTGTCACTATTGTATCTCTAATTTATTAATATAAATATCCTTTTCTTGTCCAATACATGTGCACAAATATGAATATTGTATCCATGGATGTATTTGCTTGCTTATACATGGTTGATTATATATTTTAGAGTAGCTCGAACACATTAATATATATATCATGCTTGTCTTGTTTGATATTGTTGAGAGCAAATTCTGAATGCAAGCGTGTTGGAAAAGCTCAATGAGGATCTACATCTATCATCTGGAACAAGGTACGATTCATATCCCTTAGTGTTAGATTTTTTTAATTGCTATTGCATATTGGAAAGGATTGGTTTCTGGTATCATATTATCTATTGTGGTACCCCCAAGCCATAGGAATTTTCTCTCCATAACAGAATTGGTGACTCCGCTGGGGATTTTCCTTTTTTTCCTTTGGGGTTTGGGGGCACAATGTGCTTGACTTTCTCTCTATTTCTCCCCATTTCTCTGTCACATTTAGTAGTATGTTCATCCATTGACACTACCCTAGAGTGGTTTGACCCTTGGCCTACTTTTTAGCACTTTCTTCTCTGTATATGTAGGTTTTTGGCTAAACATCATATACATATGCAAGCTTTTGGCCAAAAGTCACGTATACATGTAGGGTTTTGGCCAAAAGTCACATATACATGCAGGTTTTTGTCCAAAAGTCACGTACATACGGTGTTGTTCTTTAAACAGTCATGTACATCCTCCCTTTTTTGGTTGAGTTTGATGTGGAAAGTTGTTGGGTGGGCTGTGAGTGTCGCTGGGTCTTCCTGGGTACTGATGTTGTCTGATTACTGCTTCTTTTGTGACTTAGAGACCGCTTTTTCACTGATTTTTCTTTGAAATTAGTTCTAGTCATTTATTTCCTTTTTTGTTTTTCCATTAGTTAATTAGTATTTTTGTATCAATGTCTTTCTTGGATTGTGCTTGATGCTTGTTGCAGAGACTCATATTTTTAATGACTTTTATTGCATTTTCATTCTTTCATATTGAAAATACAAAATAGTTACATTCTTACATGCATCTCACATATGGATTTAAGGAGGTACTTGCATTGGATTTCTTGGATGAGAGTTGTGTTTAGGATTTCATATAGGAAGGTTTGCATTGGCATTTGGAAATGAATGCATATTTTTTCATTTCATGTAGTACCTTTTTCTTCATATTTAAAGACAAAATTGCACTTGGCATTGTTTGTTACGTGTGCACATTTATTTCACCACTAAGTCATAATATCATTGGTTGCATAGCCATTTCCCTTTGTGTAATTACAACCATTAAAATCACTGCTTAAATTAAAACGAATTACACATTTTTCTTTGTTAGGGAACATCAACAAGATTAGGATTTAGAGTCTTGGAATAGTTCATTGTGAGTTAATTCTCCAAGACTACTAAACAAAACAAATAGGTGTATGTCCAGGTGAGAGAGTGAAATACTTGCTATAACTAGTGTTTCTTAGGAGGATCCTCTTATAGAGGAGTTAAGCACGAGGCAACGTACATGATTATGATTGGGATTTACCTATATTATACTTTGATGTTCCAATATTATCCCCAAAAATAACATGTTTATACCTATACATGAATTTTAAAGCTATAATCGTGTGTATACACATCTTTTGAGATCAAACCCGTGTACATCGGAAAGTGTGCATGAAGACAAATATTTTTGGATTTTTCCTCATAGTAGTCTGAATAACCTGACTTTTGGCCTTCCATATTCCTTGAGAATGCTCAGACTCGACCCTCCTTTACCTCTTTGGAGTGTTATATATTGAGCCTCTTGGATACATTGTGGGAGGAGAAATTGAAGAGTAAGGAAACTATAATCCATTGTTTCCTCATTTGCTTATGCTTGAGTCTACATCTCTTTGTCCCTTTGGAGCATATAGTGCTTCTCTTCCCAAGATTTCCTTTGATTTGTAATCTTTCCATTGAGAGATGGAGGATTTAAGTGGTGGAGGCCCAGGCGGAGGACTTGGTTTCTCTGGTTCACAAAAGTGCCGACAAAGTTTGTCACTATTGTATCTTTGATTTATTAATAGAAATATCCATTTCATGTCCAATACATGTTCATAAATATGAATATTGTATCCATGGATGTATTTATTTTCTTATACATGGTTGATAATCATTCTTTGGGGTCTAAAATGGGCCTCCTAAGGAAAATAATAAAATAATAGTTAAAATAATAAAACAATGGTTAAAATAATAAAATAATATTAATTAATTTTGGAGGAAGAAAGAAAAAAACTACTTTTTGTGTTCGTATTTTTGACATATCTCCCTGTGTTTTTACTCAAATTTCAATCGGGAGAGCTCGTTGGATGCGGAATTTGATTCCGCATCCAACGAGTACCCACACTGCATACTTTTGAAGGACCCCGCTACCCCAAAAACAAGAAATACTTGAAAAAACGTGATGATGATGTCATCATCACGTTTTTTCAGGTATTTCTTGTTTTTGGGGTAGCAGGGTCCGTCAAAAGTATGTAGTGTGGGTACTCGTTGGATGCGGAATCAAATTCCGCATCCAACGAGCTCTCCCGATCAAAATTTGAGTAAAAACACAATGAGATATGTCGAAAATACAAACAAAAAAAGTAGTTTTTTTTAATGACAAATATGCCAATTCAACCATTATGGTTGACTTATTTTATTGAAATTCTATTGGTTCTTGAATTCCAACTCACAAAATCTTCTTTTGGCACGTTTTCTTATAAGGTCCATTTTAGACCCCAAATTTCCTCTAATGATATGCTAGAGTAGCTCTAACACATTAATATATATATATCATGCTTGTCTTGTTTATTGTTGTTGAGAGAAAATTGTGAATGTAAGCATGTTGGAAAAGCTCAACGGGGATCTACATCAATCATTCGAAAAAAGGTAGGATTCATATCCCTTAGTGTTAGATGTTTTTTATTGCACTTTCATATTGGAAAGGATTGGTTTCTAGTCTCATACTATCTGTTGTGGTACCCCCAAGCCATAGGAAGTTTCTCTCCATAACAAGACTAGCTCTTCATTTCATCTTTGAATTCACTAGAGTGATTGTGTGGCCCTATCCTTGAAAATAGATACCCACCAAGAATCTTCTTTTCATCATGTTGAGAGCCAATGTTTTTCCCTTTCCCATCCTTTCTTACTAGATTTTTAGCCAACAATTCTCTTGTTTCTTATCCATACTTGATGATGTTTCATGATATGTCTTGCAACACTTTCAACATGCTTTAGACAAAAAGTCCGAACTCTTCCCTTTCATCTATGTTTGGCATCTCTTATTCTCCTTGAATATTCCCTTCGGTGGAATTGAATTCCTCTTATTATTATATACATGTATTCTTCATATATGAACTTCCTTTGGGACACATTAAAATGGAAACCCTAGCAGGTTCAAAGGAATGGGATTTTCTACCACTACAATGATCCTATCAAATTAAATTGGTCATTAACTCCTTCTTACAAGAAAAAATTTCAAACAAATTGTTGGGAAAGGATTTTGAACTAATTAATTAATCAAAGAAAAGGAAAGTAGCTCCAAAAAAGGAGAGTAGAGGGTTATGAAAGGTCATGTTCCTATGTGCAATGTATTGTGACTACTTATGTTTCGAACATCAGTTAGGATGTAGTCTACTCCAAGGCTCTTGTGAACACCAACATATGCAAACTAAAACCTTCACCATTCACATTCGAAATACAAATGATGAGGGAATTTGACTCAAGGAAGATTTCACATATATGGTATGGTGTTATATATCAGTAAAAATAATTTTATGTAGGTTTGGAACATAATTCGGAGGTTGAATGGTTTAGACATGCCAAAGTAGTCTTTTGGACTACTCAAATGGGACAACTTCTTGGATTCCCAAACACTTGAAGGTGGTCACTAATTCTTAATATCAAACATTAAACTTCTTCAACAAAAATTTATTGAAATATAAGAATAATAATGAAGGAAATTCGTTGAGTCTTGGCTATCTAATGCAAACAAACTGGAAAACTAGTCAAATTTGCATTAAAATCTATGCAAGGTGAAATAAAATCATATGAAACTTAATCAAACTAATTCAAAGTTCCATAAAATTTTCATAGAGACATAATCACATCAAATACAAATAAAGGAGGCCTAAATGAATATAAAATAATTCTTATTTCTAACATCCTTTAGAAAAAAAACATCAATATAGGGAGGATGGAGACCAAAATTACATAGGAATTGGAAGGACAAACTCCCAAAATCTTCACCAAAGCTGGTGTAACTCCAGATATAATAAGACAACCTAAAAAACTCCACCATTAATGGTTGAAATATTTCAATCCTCACCAATGATTGGAAATGAAATCATGGTACACCTCTCGACTGTTACTAGGGGAACACTCCCTAAGTATCACAAGAAACCTCTCTCGATTTGAATGAAAAGAATGAAAAAAGATGTGAAAGGTGCACTATTACATATATTTATTGATAAGGAAAATTCATGATAAAGTATACTTGGCCAATGCGCCCTCATGAGTTGGATAGGAATTTGCTTACTTTGTTCCTTTCCTTTGTCTCTACATTTCCTTCTTTTCTTGGTTTGCTACTTTTTCCTTGCTTTATTTCTGTTTTCTTGCTTTTCTATATTTTCCCACATGTATCCTACTTTTACCCTGCTTTATTTCTTTTACCTGATTTCCTTCCATTCTTCCAAAAATCCAACACTTTCCTTCTTTGCATTGTTTTCTAGATTTGGAATATTTTTTTCCTTTTGGAAACCTTTCTAAAGTCTGAAACTTATCCTATTTGATTAAGTGCGCCCTCTTGGACACATCAAATTTAACATTATCCAAAATGATTTTATTCTTAATAAAATAAAATAAAAAATATAACTTATGACTTAATACACATTAATGTCTAAACAAAATTAATCCCCATTTAATTAACAATTTCCTCCATAACTCCTAGGGATTTGATGATCTATGACTTGGTCAAGAAAACTCTAAGGAAGGGATGTTAAACAAGTCTCAGACACTGAGAGGGG
>LPNX010225036.1:112552-178525 GCA_001517045.1 Pseudotsuga menziesii
AGAGACTTGTTGACCAGATTCATTGTCCTATGGCCAACAAGGAGAAATAGTCCACACAAAGCACTTAAAACAGCTCTCGGTGTGTTTGGGATGACTAAATCTCGCGGAAACAAAGGCCCCGCTGCCTTATAAGTTTGGTCTCAAAAGAGAGTCTCACAATTTAGTGATAGAAATTATTAAAAAGATGTAATATAAGTAACATGACTAATCTAAGATGAAGAATTCAATAGTTGGAAAACATACATATTTAATAGCTATTAAAACACACAGGTTTTAACAGCAACTAAACTGTATCTTTCACTATGAAATAAACTAAACCTAATTTCAAGAACTAACTCTATACCTAATCTATCCTGCAAGCAGGAGCATGATGAAATATGAATGCTATTTTCTAATCTGAATTTAAAATAAATGTTGTTAAAATCAAAATGACAATACAAAGTTAATCATTCAAATTTTAAACAACATAAATTTGATAACACAATACGCAAAATGACAAACAAAGTTAGATCATTAAAGCAACTATGTAATCATTTAAATAGATATGAAAATAACATAAGCTCAAAGTATACAAAAGGATTTTAGCACATAATTGAAAAGTATATATGTACCAAATAAAATATATATACAATAGAAATAAACAAGAGTAAAAATTATAGCAGATCTCTATTACAAAACAATGATCCTGATAACATTCCCGCTCCTATTCCATTACATCAAACCTCGAACCAGATAGAAGGAAGTCTTACAAAATTCAGGAAAACAATTCCTCCAAACTTTACAGAACTTCCCCCTATGGAAATGTCTCATTTTCCTTTTTCAAATAGAAACATTATAATAGAAAAACAGAATAAAGAAAAGCACAGTTTCATCCCTTCTGCCGAGACATCCCCCCCCCCCCCTATTTACAATAGTATTCATAGTTTTTATGACAAAACCTGATAACTACCTTCCTAATTCTATGCAACTGACCTCTAAAAATAGATTTCAAAATTTATTATCTATTGAATATATGGAACCTATTTACAATCATATTAACTTAACACATTCTCCAGCGATGTACCTAGCATTAGATCATTATCATGCTCTTATCTTGGAATAGAAACTCGTCCATATTGCAAGCAAACAACAACCAACTTTTGACATCTGGCAAATATGAACTTCCAACGAAGCAAACAAAGCATGACCATCCACAATGTATGTCAGCTATCAATGCAAAAATTGTTTTCCTCTGATAAAGCGACTTCAAAGACGTATATCAGTCAATAAAACATTTCCATTCAATCCAACGCATTCATATCATAAGTACACCTATAGCAAACAATTATGCAAATATAAATTTCTCATTAAAATTATGATGACAGAAAATAAAACAAAATAAATTATAAGCAGGCCTACAGAATCTTTGATTTTGTAGGTATGCTCATTAAATCATGGCATTCCCTATCAAAAGAGAAATATACCAGCATAACTAAAACAAAGTAGGTGTCAAGTTTTGTATTGCAAATTAACTACCCATCTTGCCTCGAACAGTTTAGATTTGAGTTTTATGATTGTAAGCTTTTGTTGTTCTGTTTTCTTGAGCAAGTGCTTGTTGGTGTTTATTACCAATTTCTTGGCTTCCTTGTATCTATTTGTATTCAGGTTCATATATTTACATCATTGTATCCATTCTAACAATCATGTTTTGAATGTTTTATTCTCTTCATCTTCATCGTTGCATTCACTTCGCAGTCTTTCAATTTGGCTTTTAGCTGTAAGATTTTATTCTCATATATTCGATTAAGAGCCTGCTGCAAAGTTTCTTCATCCTTATCATGGAATGACTCATTATATTTTGAATAATTAGGTTCATTCAAATCTTGACCAGGTTGAGGAATATCTCTGAATGAAGGCTCCCTCCTTGACTCATTTAAATAAGCGTTATTAATGCCTTCTTTAGCCAAAGGCATCACAGGTTTATTCATTCATCATTATGAACTATATCATGAATTGGTGAAAGCACGTCATATTCACTTCTCAACCTGAATCACAGATGACTCTGGATTTGCTTAGATAGGAAAATAAACACAAATAGAAAACTGAAAGGCGAACTGACTTTCCTTGCCAGTCGCAACTAAAGAAAACGTGTTCATAGAACCTAGAAAATCTCCCAAATGGTTCACCATTTTCAGGAAATTCTCTGTAACTCAGCTAAATGGGTCCATTATGCAAAAAACCCACATCTCAGATTTTGTTATTTTGCCTTAATTTGCTCCCAGTTCATTGCAGAAAAATGCCTCCTAAATATTGATGGGAAGCTAGTTATCTTATTCATGTTTATCCTTTAAACGTACAGGTTGGATAAGATTTTTGATCCTTGTTTCTTTAGATTTTATTTTTAAAATCCACTTCAGATGGCTTATGCACCAGAGGTTGCTTTCTCTTTTGTCGATTTTTAGGTCAAGCAGAGGACCATCCTTCGTTTCAACCAAAGCCATTCTTATTTTTAAAAAAAGATCCCATTTTTTTCCATTTAAGAGACAACTGATATTGAATTATAATTTTCAATAAGCCATGATGAAAAGGCTACGGTCTTGGTCCTAGATAGACGATGACATTTTTTGCAGTCTATTAAACAAAAAGGGGTAAATTCATCTTTGAACCTTTAAAAGCCATCAAAATCCTCAAATGGTAAAAATGGACCGAGGAATACCTACTATCACAAGTGATACAGCGTATAATCATCTAAAGAAGTGTTTCTCATTTAGTTTGAAGATACTTCTATTTCCCTCTATTAATTTCTTCTCTCTGAACCATCATTAACCTCTATGTGGGAGATTCATGGCCTATGCTATGAAACCCTCAGAAATATCTAGTCTCAGATTCCCAATCTTACATCACCAATGTGTGATACATTTTCTCCGAGATAGAGCAAATCGCCAAGTTGCTTCAACATTGTGTCCACTGAAAGCCCTAAGAAACTCACTGCAACCAACTTTATCAATAAAACAGGCTTCTTCAGGCTTCCCAATAAGACATTTTGAACCCTCTGGTTCAAACTGGCATAAAAGAGCCATCTCTTCTACCACAAGATTCACCTTCGATCGAGACATAAGGCATCAAAAATTTAAAGGATCGGTATACTGGGTTCAAAATACATAATGAAACCATTTCTCAGCTGTGCAAAACTCATCTGGAAACCCTAGACTCATGCTCATAAATGATACCCTAATCGCCAAAGGAAAATACATGAACGAAACCACTATAATGATACGACTTGGAATTATTATTTTGTACTAAATTAAGTCGAATATAAATATGACATGATCGTAACATTTATCAGAGTAATAATTTCAAGACAATGTCTAATGAACAAGTGTTACTAAACATGTCACCTCTAGATATTGACAGTAAAGAGTTATATATAGAGACTAAGTGTAATGATTTATGTCTCATAAAATAATTCATCTCCAGGTTATAATTGAACGTAGTGAAGCCATAGGGTAACAACCAAAACGAAACCAAATATTTGATAATATGTGTCCTCAAACTTGCTATGTCATGAATAATCGTCTTCTCATAGCTCTTATCAAAATTAGTGAAGATGCCAAGATCTAAAACCATCATGACTATTAAACCATGAAATCATATTTACAAATGACATTGATTATGAATATTAAATCAACAAAGTGATATGATAAATACTCAAAATGGACAAATGTTAAATTAAGAACATTGTATCTTTCATAAAAATAATGATTGAACTTCTAGTTTATAGTATATTTATGGAAAATGGAAATATGAATCAACAATCATGTTATAATAGATTTCAAAGATGCCTTGGAAATTTTCAAAGGTAAACATCGCCTCATATATACAAGATTAGGCATATGTTCATATTTATTTATTTACAAAGGTTCTAGACATGATTAAAATAAAGTGAATGTTTAAAATGTTTTATAAGGATTTAATAATATGAAATAAATAATTTATCAACCCTTACAACTCATATTTAAACATAACAATGATATCATAAACCATATCTAGTATTAAAGCTAAAATGAAATTGGAAATATTTACAAGAAAAGATCAAAATGATAAATTAAATAAGTTGATTGGAAGATATTAATAAACATCTTATCAAAATATATAATCAAATCATAAAAATTTTATCATATATAATTTTAAAATTTTAACAGCTATAATAAAATTAATCAACTTGATTTGATCTAATCTTCGAGAAATTACTCCTATTTATCAATTTTCTCCTAATTGAGAGTACCTTCAGAATCTATGATTTAGAAGGCACTCTTTTATAATTTTGCAATCAATTATAGAAGAACATTGATTAGCTTTAAGTAAAGCAAGAGTAAAATTACAAGGATTGTTGCCTGCCAACAAGACCCAGCTCTCATACAAGACCTAGCTTGTAATGAGGAATCCAATCCTCATTCAGGATCCAACCTGATTACATACACCAATCTGTTTGAATGAACACAAGGTTCATATCAAAGGTAGTATATCCACCAAGATACACTTAGACACACTCTGACTTCAAATGTATATATGCTTCAATAGTCTTGGAACTTGAATCATCATGACTCTTTAAAATGAAATGATATCCTTTTGAAAGGGGACATGTCTCTTCATTAAGAATTTCACTAATGTAATCATGTGATTCCTCCTTTGCTTTCTTTTTAAATAAAACATCATGTCTTTATCTTTTATAAGACATCATAACTTTTCACAATATGTGCCTCTTTATGTTTTATAACATATCACTTAGGTTTTTATATTGTTATTCTTAACAACATGTCTTTATGTTTTATAACATATTATTTAAGTTCTTATATTGTTATTCTTAACAACATGCAACTTAATAAAGTATTACTCATCATAAAACTTTTATTTGCACATATAATGAGCAAATACCATGGGCTTCTAAATACCATGAGAAAATACATCTTTAGCTTTTTATCTGTTTTACGGAACTGCCTTTTTATTTCAACCTCACTTTCATGTAATTTTTCTTTTAATTTTTTAACCTTCCTTTTTAATTTTCTTTTAATATTCATTAACTTTCTTTTAGACTTTCTTTGTTTTTAATGTTCCTTTTAATTTTTTTCTTTTCAAATAGGACTTCATTCTTTTCTTGTAATGCTTTGGAATTCTCAACATATGTAGAAATCCTTTTATAAATTTATGTTTATTAATTTCCTGTAGCTCACTCTTTTATTTCACCAAGATTGTATAGGCATACTTTTATAACTTTTGAAGACTTATATTTTTCACATCTTGACCATCATTTAAACAAACTGAGCTCATGGCTAGGTAGCCATCTTAACTAGGAACAAGACCATGACACCTTAAAACCTTACTGACAAACCGACAGTCTCTGGCAGTCACTTTAAAATGGTCTTTCAAACAGCTCAATTCAACACTTAGTCAATTTTGTCAGACCCTAGTCATTACTGTGCCAAGAGGGATTTTGGCCGACTCATATCTTTGCCATCTAACCATCACTAAGTAAACTGAAGGTATTACTGGATAGCCAATCCACTAGGAAACAAGAGCACGTCATATTAAGATATTACTAAGACCCCTGAGCTTTTGGAGAACATTTTAAAGTGGCTTTTCAATTCTTTTTCTAACATCAAAACCATGTTCTTCCCATTTTGACAAATTTCTATTTCACACGTGTGAACACTTAGAAGAAAACTAAAATCATGAGTGGACGCCTAGATAATCAAAGAATGGACCCGTAATATCTGATGAATTTATCATTTCAAGACTGACTCTAGTGTGCATTTCCAACTGGGCTCTCAAACTCCTGTTTTCAAGTCTTAGTCAATTTTTCATACTTTTGAATATGCAAACTAATGTTTTTACCTCTTTTGGCAGGATGATATTTTCCTCATGTAGTCACCATAAGAAATGCTAAGAGCAAGGCTAGATAGTCATTCCATCAAAGAACATTCTTATACCTTTTTATGAATTTATCATATGAATTTATCATCACTTAGACAAGCTTTGGCAAGCATTTCCAAATGCCTCTTCAACTTGGTGATTTGACAGTTGGTCAATTTTAGGACTTCCTCCAAAACTTATTCTGAACTCCCTTTTTGGCAGATCAATAACTTTTTCTACATACATGCTCAAGGATAACTGAGGCCATGGTTGGATATACAATCCAACATATTAAAAGACCCCCATGTTCTTCTAGCATTTACTCTAACCCATAATTTAGGGAAAACATCTTTCTGAGGCAATTTAGTCTTTTTTTTGCTTTCTAAACCCTTTTTTTGGTAGGTCCAGAACTTCTCCTTCAAGCACTTCCAGGACAAATTGAAGACATGGACAGGTAGGAAAACCATTTATCTGTAGGATCCCCTTGGGTTGAAGGAATTTATATTCTCCTATAAACTATAGCGTGCATTTCCCGAAGGCAGTTTTTACTAATTTCCTCTTACTTAGTCATTTTCCTGTTTTTCACCAAATTGCCATATTTTTCCAAAATGACATCAGATTGCTATAATGTCCTCATGATATCTACAGAAATTCATCATCATCTATGTCATTCCATGTCATCATTTCCTCCACATCACATATTGACATCAATGCCAACACTCTCCCCCTTTGGCATTGATGGAAATACTTTTCATTTCTCTCCCTTTGACATCAAGGGAAAAGGGTTTAATGATTCCCCCTGACTTTGATCACTAGTACCCATTTTGTCATCTATCTCTTTTCACACGAGTGAAGATAAATATGATCAATTGATACCAATTGTAGAACATGTCTCAGATTTCACATTGGACCACTTGTAAAGGATTTTACACTTCAATTCTTCCAATAGTATTCTTCAACCAATTCTCAAGTCTCAAGCTTCTTGTTTTGACTTATTTGATCCATGGTTTTAATTCACATGATTTTTCAATAGTGCATCAACAAATTCATTTTTGTATCACTATGCTTCTGGTTTTCCATGACTATCCTAAGTAATCCAAAAACAGAGCATCATCATCCAGTCCTTCCTTGGGTTCCATGTCCTTTTAGTGGCCGAAGTTTCTTCAAAATAGAGTAGGATTTGTTGTAAGATATATCTCTATTGTTTTATGTGTTTCAAAATCATCAATTAAAATATTCATTTGATCATAAGGTCTGCTTAATCGATTTGATCAAATTAGGGTTTCTTTAACACATCTTCCATTGTTGCAAGTTGCCTTCACAAACTGACAATTACTTTTCATCATAGTGACCTCTCACAACAATGATGATGAATATATTTTCTTCTCCTCAAATGTCAATATTTTTACCTCTATTGTTGCTGTTAAAATACTTCATTATGTCTTCAAACGTTTTAATCCTCTATTGCATTCTCAAGTAAGGGTATGAGTTTATCTTCAAATAATGCTCTCTTTGACAAAAAAATAGATAGACTTTTCTTTCAAATTGGCTCCCCCTAACTTAGTGCTCTTTATTAAACATGTAATACCAGTTAACCAAGAAATGCTCTTTTATTCATAACATCCTTTCTATTTGGCAAATCTTATCAGTTTGAAGGATAGAGAGCTATCTTTACTTTTCTGCTTTTTAGGGACACTAGTTTCTAACCTATCCAAATTTAGATATTGATTTCCGATCCAAGTCATCTTTAAGTCTTTAATTCCATTTTTAATCTTGACCTGAAGCAACTAAATTCTAACATCTAATAAAGATTCTTTAACAAAGTAAAAGAGTCATTTCCAAGTCCTCTTCAACACTTGGATTTTCTTCAACCATGGAGTGGTTATCATTTATAGAATGGGTGTCTTCTTCTAGAGATTCATTTTTATAAGAGTCACTTCTTTTGTCATGAGGATTAAGACCTCCTATCTTTGGTCTCTAAACTTTCTTTATCTCCTTCTTTGGACTTGTCTTTCTTGAATTCTTATGTATTTTCTCAAATTCCATCTTTAAAGACATGTCATGAGGAATCTTGCTTTCTAAAGTTTGAATGTTGTCTCTTTTTGAATCCATTCTTTGACTCCTTGGAGCATCCTCCTTTTGATTGTATTATTTCTTTGGATTCATGCAATTTTGTGCTTTGCTCCCAAATCCTTCACAATTGAAACACCTTATGGAGTGACAAAACTTTGTTGTATGCCCAACAAGCTTGCATCTCCAACACTTTATCTTTTCAAAGGAACTCTTTTGAGTTTTCTTTTCAAAAGTATCACATTCCACTGCTTCGTGTCCATGTTTGTGACAGGAGTAGAAATAACTCTTGAAGGTGTTCTCATATTCCCATTTCATAGAAGAATACTGATCTTTTGAAGATGAAGTACCTCCTTCAAATTTGGTTCTAGGGGTCCAATGGTTGACTTCTTCATCTTGTTTATACCCTAGACCACATATGTCATGAGATGATCTTTGTTTACTCCAAATTTCATCTAGAATGGTTGAGCCATTATCTAACCCATTCTCTTTATTTCTCTTGTGTGGATATATGTGTTCGGGCTCAACATAGTTCTCTTCTCTTTTTTCTTTTCTTGATGTGAATGTGTTCTGAAGAGCTCCAATATAACTCATTTTCATCTCAACATTAGTGAGACGTGCATACTTTTCTTCTTCCTTGTTAATAGGATATTTTCTTCAGTAGCATCATTTTTTCTAGAGACTAAGGAAACCATCCTTTGATACCTAGCCTCTTTCTCCTTTAAGGTTGCATGATATTTTTCAATCTTCTTCTTGTCATCCTGCAATTCCTTCTCAATCTATTTTATGGCCATATTCAAATATTCTTCTCTTTGATTTAGTGACCTTTGTCCTTCTATAAGCCTTGTCTTTCTTGTAGGCTCTTCTCCCAATCCAGTAAATTCTGCCTCTCTATAGGCTCTCTTCCTCTCATTTGGTTCTCTTGGTTAGGAATCCCTCTTTCATTAGCTTGAATTTGTATTCTAAGGTTAAAGACTTCAGACTTTACCTCTTTTATTTCATTTATTTTGTTTTCCAATTGTAAATTAAAACTAAAGAAATTGTTCTTCAATTCTTTTTCTTTGTCATGTAGTTGGATCATTTGCTCATTTAATATCATCTCAGCAGCCTCATGTTTCTTGGTTAGTGCATAGAACTTATCCTTTAGGATCTTCAATTCATTTTCTATATTTACTAGACTCTTGCATATTCTTCTAGAATTTTTGGGTTCCATCCACAATCCATGTAGTAACTCATTGATCTTGAAAACAGTTTCAAGCTCACTTAGAGTGACCATAAACATGTTTTCAATCTTATCAAAAACATTTATAGGGTAAAAACTTATCTTTTTCTTGGTATTTTGAATTGCAATAAGAAAGTCATCCTTCAATTTCTTCAAGTCTTCATTCTTAGTAATCAGGATTTTATCTTTGAGAATTAGTAGGTCTTTTTCATTTTCCTTAGAGAGTACTTCATCATCATCACAATTGTCATTTGAAATTTCATCTAGCCCAATGTTTTCTTTTCTTTGTGATGAGACAAATGAGGGATTGTTCTCTTCACTGCTCAACATCTCTTCACTTATTTCTTCATCAGATTTTGGACTTGTATCTTCTCCTACACTTTGATACTTGGCTTGATACATGTATTCAATCTTTAGACATATTAAAAATTTCTCGCCAAAACACAAATGACATTTAATGAGTCATAACATTTACCAGTTATATATATATGTGTGTGTGTGTGTGTGTGTGTGTGTGTGTGTGTGAAATAACAAACACATACGAATACGTCAAATGTATTTTATATTAAATAAATTTTAACATTAAATAGCATGAACTATCTAGACCCAGCTAGATTGAGAGACCTAGCTCTCTTATAAGAACCAACTTGTAATGAGGAATCCAATCCTCATTCAGGCTCCAACCTAATTACATACACCAATATGTTTGAATGAACACAAGGTTCATATCAAAGGTAGTATATCCACCTAAATATTTATATTTTATCCACTGAGATACACGTAGACAGACTCTAACTTCAAATTTATATATGCTTCAATAGTCTTGGAACTTGAATCATCATGACTCTTTAAAATGAAATGATATCCTTTTGAAAGGGGACATGTCTCTTCATTAAGAATTTCACTAATGTAATCATGTGATTCCTCCTTTGCTTTCTTTTTAAATAAAACATCATGTCTTTATCTTTTATAAGACATCATAATTTTTCACAATACGTGCCTCTTTATGTTTTATAACATGTCACTTAAGTTTTTATATTGTTATTCTTAACAACATGTCTTTATGTTTTAGAACATATTATTTAATTTCTTATATTGTTATTCTTAACAACATGCAACTTAAAAAAGTATTACTAATTATAAAACTTCTATTTGCACATATAATGAGCAAATATCATGGGCTTCTAAATACCATGAGAAAATACATCTTTAGCTTTTTTATCCATTTTACAGAACTCCCTTTTTATTTCAACCTCACTTTCACGTAATTTTATTTTTTATTTTTTAACCTTCCTTTTTTATTTTCTTTTAATATTCATTAACTTTCTTTTAGACTTTCTTTGTTTTTAATCTTCTTTTGAATTTTTTTCTTTTCAAATAGGACTTCATTCTTTTCTTGTATCGCTTTGGAATTCTCAACATATGTAGAAATCCTTTTATAAATTTATGTTTATTAATTTCCTGTAGCTCACTCTTTTATTTCACCAAGATTGTATAGGCATACTTTTCTAACTTTTGAAGACTTATATTTTTCACATCTTGACCATCATTTAAACAAACTGAGAGTATGGCTAGGTAGCCACCTTAACTAGGAACAAGACGATGTGACCTTAAAACCTTACTGACAAACACATAGTCTTTGGCAGTCATTTTAAAATGGTCTTTCAAACTGCTCAATTCAACACTTAGTCAATTTTGTCAGACCCTAGTCATTACTATGCCAAGAGGCATTTTGGTAGACTCATATCTTTTTCATTCGACCATCACTAAGTAAATTGAAGGTATGGATGGATAGCTAGTCCACTAGTCAACAAGACCACATCATCTTAAGATGTTACTAAGACCCATGAGCTTCTAGCGAACATTTTAAAGTGGCTTTTCAACTCTTTTTCTAATATCAAAACCATCTTCTTCCCATTTTGGCAGATTTCTATTTCACACGTGTGAACACTTAGAAGAAAACTAAAATCATGAGTGGATGCCCAGATAACCAAAGAATGGACACTTAATATCCAATGAATTTATCAGTTCAAGACCGACTCTAGCATGCATTTCCAAGTGGGCTCTCAAACTCCTGTTTTCAACTCTTAGTCAATTTTTCATACTTTTGAATATGCAAAACTAATGTTTTTACCTCTATTGGTAGGATGATGTTTTCCTCATGTAGTCACCATAAGAAATACTAAGAGCATGGCTAGATAGTCATTTCATCAAAGAACATTCTTATACCTTCTTATGAATTTATCATCACTCATACAGGCTTTGGAAGGCATTTCCAAATGCCTCTTCAACCTGGTGATTTGACCCTTAAGTCAATTTTAGGACTTCCTCCAAAACTTATTCTAAAACCCCTTTTTGGCATATCAATAATTTTTTCTTGAGACATGCTCAAGGAGAACTAAGTCCATGGTTGGATATGCAATCCAACATATTACAAGACCCCCATGTTCTTCAGGAATTTACTCTAACCCATCATTTAGGGTGGGCATATTTTTGAGGCAATTTAGTCTCTTTTTTGCTTGCTAAACCCTTGTTTTGGCAGGTCCATAACTTCTCCCTCAGGCACTTCCAGGACAAACTGAAGACATGGTTAGGTAAGAAAACCATTTATCTGTAGGACCCCCATGGGGTGAGGGAATTTATATTCTCCTATAAATTATGGCGTGCATTTCCTGAAGGCATTTTTTACTAATTTCCTCTTACTTAGTCATTTTCCTGTTTTTCACCAAATTGCCATATTTTTCCAAAATGATGTCAGATTGCTATAATGTCTTCATGATATCTCCAAAACATCATCATCATCTATGTCATTTCATGTCATCATTTCCTCCACATCACATATTGACATCAATGCCAACAAATTCATCTGCCATATTGTCAACAAGGGACATGACACTAACTAAGGGGATACCTCACTTCCCATTATATTGATTTATTCTTACATTATTGACTCAAGTACATTATTTCACTTATGAGAATCATGCATTATGGTGGTTTTCATATCCTTGTTTAGTTAAAGGATGCAAAAACTCATGATTCCATTTAGTCTTATGCTTATTCTATAAGAATTTCAGCATATAGATTCCAATGATGTTTAGGATATGTTGGATATACTAATGTAGTTTTAAATGCAATTCCCTATACTTTATTAGCTCATTCCATAAGCACATGTGAGGAATTTCTCACACCATCTCTCCTATATATTGGGCCCCTCTAGTTTTCAATATGATTTCATTTTCTATGATTTGTGTTCCTATAAAGGATATCGTTGTTCCTACCCATATAATATATTAGTTGTGGCTTACACCATATCTACGTACTTGGATAGGGTCCCTCTTTAACCCTCATTTTCATTATATATTGTCTACAATAGTTATTCATGTATTCTAATCAAAACCCTTTTGGTCTTAATCACATATTGTATAAAGACAATGCTACGACCCTGGGGATTTCCATCTCATTCTTATTTGACATTATACCCAATTAGTTTTATTGTTTGAAAGTGTGGATTTTATGACACCTTGGGGGGTGGGATTTTTTCTCTTTACTACCTCTCACTTATTGACAAGGTGTTCAGGGTTTCCTATGGATTGAATGGGAAATAACAATGATATATTTCATTCATACATTGAGTTATTAATCTTGAAATCATGAGGAAATCGATAATAGCCTAATTTTTCTCACTCAAATTGTCAGAAGTATCTCACCATTATAGATCGTTTCCAAAACATTATCCCCATTTTCATCACCTCCATCATAACATGACCTCAATAAATGAAAAAAAAACTAGAGTAAGATAACATTTTGACTATTAAAGGTCACTATTTGGAATTTTCCTACAAATCTATGCAGCCTTGTCTCACTAAAATCCTTGAAAATCATGATATGGACCCAAAATTGGATTTTAGTTACTCTTAATGATTGTGCATTGTCTTCAAAAAAATGTGAAGTGGCTAGAAATGGACACTCCGAAATTTTTATTTCCTAAAATAGCCTTTGTTTTTTACTCCAACACCAACCCCACCTATGAATGTTAGGAATACACACATATACACATTTTTAGGGTTACCAACCATTGTTATGGTTGATGGTTGAGCTACCCTCCATCTATATATTCTACCAGCATAGATCCATCTAAAAGGGGATCTACCAAGCACCGAGAGGGATCAAATCTCTCAAGATGCGAACCCTTAGAGGGATCAAATCTCTCAAGGTGTGAACCCATATTTAGAGTGGAACTGCGTAATCTAATTTTTATGGTTTTAGTTTAACTTTATTTGTTTTATATATATGCAATTCTAAATAATTTAAATTTAATTTAAGCCAACAAGTTATTTTTAATAATATTTTAATTTTTTTATATAAAAGACATGTGTCAAATCTAGAATGAGCACAGAAGGAGTTACACATGTTTCCCTTACTGGGATGTAGAATGCACCTCTTCAGTGCAATGAAAGAAGGGAGGGGAGATCCTACAAGGATTTTCTTGAAGTTTTTATTATTATTGTAGGATCTGCTATCTTCCAAATCCAAATAATATTTTGATGGATAGTGGCTCAATCACCAACCATAGCCACTATTGTGGTTAGTAGGTGAACCAATCTCCATCAGAATATTCTAAGGAAAAAGGGAGGGGATATCTTGCAAGGTTTTTCTAGGAAAAAATATTATTGGATCTCCCCTCTTTCAATGTTCCAAGATTATTTTGATGGAAGGTGTATCATACCAAAATAATAATCAATAACAATGAGAGAGAACTAAATTTGAACTTATAACCTAAACCCTCTATGAACAACATGCCTTGAGAGGATGCTTCCCACATGTGTAGATGAGATCTATAATAAACTAGTTGGTATATACTAATGCAACTCACCCAAAGAATTTAAATCTAGATCCTACCAAAAAAAATATCTCGTCATATACAATTTATAATCAAATTCTAATTTAATAATAACATGTAATTATTATACTCATTTTAAGGATATAAAAAAGTTTGCTATTACAAGTAAACCTTTCTATTTTTATGTTTTTGGTCCCGGAGATGTTGTCTTATTTATTTCCATTTTTATTTTAAACGATGTATTTTTGGTCAGCAAACGCTAAATATAAATCATATACATGCATGCCATATCCTTTAGGTGTTACTAATTTATTTTTTGATATGTACCTTCATATTGTGTAATTTTATAGAGTTGTGGTTTAATGATTGCGATGAGACACCCTAATGCAAATACCCCGTGTACTTGTGAAGGAAGAAGTTTGAACTTTAGATATTGGTTTCACTCCATAATAAAAATACATGCTCCGAATAGACCAGATAAATTGAAGAAAACTTTAATTAAATGCATACCTTTTATATGTCAAATTAGCACAAAAAATAAAAAATATTCAAGAATGAGAAATGACTCGAGTGGAATCTTTCATTGCATAAGAACAACACATTTTGTATTATTTGAGCTGCGGTAGCGAGATTCTTCTTTCATGTAATTAAATAATAATGTATCTTTTCTTAAAAAATAGAGAATTTTTTTTCCAAACGTTAAGATTATTAATAATAAACATTAAGAATTGTGCATTTTTTCAATGTTTTGTATATATATATATATATATATATATGTTATCTTATATACAAATTATATATACAAATTAGTATAGATTCATTTTAATTTTAAATCTATCAAGCATTAAGAAGGATCAAAATCATTGATGTGAAAGTCTTTAAGTTTTTCATTTATAATACTTCTAAATTTTCTCTAAAATACCACTTTTTTTTCATAATTTATCAATCGACAAATGTATTTTCTAATTTCACTTACTTGATCTTATTGAGTAAAATTACTTGGGAGAATATATATAGTTAACCTACAGTTCAATTTTTGTTTTTAAGTAGATGTTCTTGTAAGTTAAGTTTGTTTTTAAGTAGATGTTCTTGTAAGTTAAGTTATCACTAATTCATGTACTCAAGATGGTAAATTTTTGGTGATACCCAATTAACCAAAATCAAGGGTCCAAATGACCTGTATGTGGTGTTATAAAGCTTACCAAGTTTTTGAAGAAAGTATTATTAAGAAGTTAGCTATAATTTTAAGGTTGTTTAATCACACCCCCTTTTCTTAATTTAAATGTTTAACACTTTGATGTTATATCCATTGTGCAACGGCTTGATACTAACATTACCAATTTGCCACAGTTCATGGGTAACACTTTTACCATCTTCTAGGGTGTCAAATACATTATGAACCTAGTTGAATTGTACTCTCTTAGGAAGGATTATTTTAACACTATATCATCGATGTTGCAATTCAAGGTTAATGGAAGTGTAACATTGAATAATGATACTGCAAACATTATCAAAATATATTCAATGAGCATTGAATGTTGCAACTAGGTTATTGTAACCATGCTTATATCTTTCATGCCATCTGGATAGAATTATCTGTAACAATAAACAATGAACATTACTAAGACGATACTATCAATCATCTCAGTTGTTCTCAAAAGGAGAGCATTTATTCTGGTGTGTTCTAAGCTTTAACTAGTTGATTTCAACCTTGTGATTTTTTTTCCTCTCAAGAGAGAGGGATTAGACACCCCTCCTCTAGATTTGTTTGGATATTGAAAGTTAGTTTTCAATCATATTTTGGGTATATGGTAGTATTATGTTCATGAAAATTTGTTTTACTTTCGATGTGTTGATAAATTAAAAGTGTGACTCGATCGTGCTATATAAAGAAGATTTTGGTTGAAACAATATTCAGTACCTTTACTGCACCTTTATTGTATTCCATTATTGGATTAAGTATTTTTCTAAGGGTTTTGAGACTGGAGTAGTTCAGTGTCTACCATTTTCAAGTAACGAAGGTCACTAACTAACAAATTTTTTGTCTATTTTTTTCATTTAATAACTCATTGTTAATTAAGTTGTTTTTACAGGTAGAGGATAATATTTTATGTGAAAAGGATATGGGTTGTAACATACCCCTTCAAATAATCTCCATGTAACAATTTCATTCAAGTTTTCATTCATTAAAGGTATAAGACGTCATTTTTGTAACCAATAATGACACTCTAAGTTTGCTTTCCATGATAATTAATTGTTTTCTTATGATATTTACTTTATTTTTAAAGCAGTTGTCATACTCTATTACTTTCATTTTTTTTTCAGTGGTCAATATTTCTTTAATTTATTTTATGTTTCCATAGTTGATTATGTATAATTTCAATGTTTAAGTTTCAAGTGTTTCAAATTTTCTAGTCCTATAGTTATAGTGACCTCCAACTTATAATGAAAGTATCCTTAAAGGGTTTTACAAAATGGGGTGTTACATTCAGGGATGATTTTAAGGAACCATATTTATTTAAAATTGTATAAATGTTGGCGAATCTTACCAATTCTTAAAACACCAACTATAAAATGTTTGGTGATATTTTTCAAAAAATATTTTAATTTTTAAGGATTTTATATCATTTATATAATAATTTGACGATATTTAGGGTGAAAAAATTTTACCCTATCAAAATTGGGTGATAGAGGGCTTCAAAAAATGCAAAATGGTGAATCTTTTTTTGGAAAAAAACATGGAAAAATAGCCCATGGGCTAAATTTCACCCCTAAAATTATCCCTAGTTACATTCCACTCGCCCTCAAAATAGCACCATCCATAGTGTTCATAAACAAAAACTTTAATTTTTTTTTAACTTTCAAATATGAATTGATATGCTTCACACATCTTACTCTCCAACTCCCAAGTCGATTCTTTAATATTAAAGTGTTCCCTAGTGTACCCTTACCTAGGTGATGACTCTATTATGTAGCATCACCTCTTTCTTGTCTAGGATATAGTGAGGTTTTGGATAAAAGTATCATTTTGATTCGACCTAGATCAATTTCAATCAATCAACTATTTAGTATCTTATTTTTTTTAATAACGTAAATAAGGTATTATTGTTGGGCCCACTATATGCCAGTTAATTAAAACTTAACATGCAGAGTGCTAAACATAAATTATCAACCCAAGGAAGTTTTTTATTTCAAAGCTATCGTGCAAGATCTATGCAAGCACAATTTCTACCTGACACTGTTATCTATTGGTATGCAATCGAAACTCTCTGTAAAGTATATCACACCTTCTTGAAAGTAAATCAAACCTTGAACCTATTCGTAAATCAAAACTATAAATTGAACACACTTCAAACAAACTCTATTCCTATGAAACATTATTTAATTGCATAAATCTAAAAGAAGTCTTGTGTTGTCCAACGATCTATCAAAATGAATTAACATGAGAACACTATGATAAATCTAATGAATAAAAACATGAAATGAATAATAAAAAAACTATGATAAATCTAATGAATGAAAACATGAACTGAATAATAAAACAACTATGATAAATCTACTGAATGAAAGCATGAATTAACAAATAACAGATCTACAAAATAAAAAACCTACAATCAAAACTACCAGCATCTGCTCAGGGAAGAGGGCCCTTCCTCCATTGAACAGAGCTGGATCTCCACAATGAAAGTCTACAACTCTAGAATTAAGAAATTACCAACATGTATTATCATAATGGAAGGATTACAATAGATCTGGATCAAATCCTACATTATAACATTGTGTTCTCTCTTATTCATGAATCTCCCTTCTCAGTGAGATGGATTACATATTTATACATAAAATTATATCATGTAAATAAGGAACTGAACCCCCAACTTGTGATCTGTAATAGCCGAAACACGGCTGTAACTGTAGGCAACTTTGGAACCGACCGCAACAACAAATCTGTAAAATACCCTCTTGAAGAACCACCTACATATCGCAAACCGTGGATTTTTTTAGCGATTTCTAAGCAAGTCAGGTAAATGAGGAGGTTACGCACAAAACCCATGTCTTGGATTGTTGAGATTTGTTTCCATCTGCCCACAAATCAAGACATAAATCAAGGTGTTCTTATGTGGCATGCATTTTCAGTTAAGGCTGTAACAGCTGGCTATGAGCATCCTATACGTGACAAATCACTCCACAAACCATCATTATTAAAATTATGCATAATAGTTTTTAATTCATCAAAGATAAAGAAAAATAATAATTATTAACCACTTAAAACATCAATGAAAGTAGCATGCTATTTTACGCACAGTTACAATAAATGGATGGAAAATAGAATGATAAGTGGGCAATAATGGTGAGAAAATGGATGAAAGATATGTCGATAAGTGATGGAAAAATGGAAAATTCTAGGGCCCAACATCTCCCCCAAACTGAACTTGTTGCATGTCTTCATGCAACCCAATACCTATGTAGCATCCAACTAGAAGAACTCATTCACTTGTTCCTTCACTTTATCATTCGCACAATTGTAGCTACAAGAAATGGAAAGTTTAACAGAAATTGACAAAGTCACTTAGCAGAAAATTTGGCAGAGTCGTAGCTCTTTAGTAGAGGATTTATTAGAAATTTAGCGGAGTCATAGCTTATTATTATTATTATTATTTAGCAGATAATTTGGTAAAGGTTTCAGCGAATATTTTGGCGGAGACGCAGCCCAAATAGCGCTAAATTCAATGGCAAATTTGGTGGAGTCACGATTGAACACAGTCGTAGCTGAACAGAATAGAAAACGGAGTCGTAGCTGAACGAAACGAAAAACGGAGTCGCAGCTGAACGAAACAAAAAATGAAGTCGGAGCTGAACAGAACGGAAAATAGAGTCACAACTGAATAGAACGGAAAACGGAGTTGTAGCTCAACAGAATGGGAAATTGAGTCACAGCTAAATGGAACAGGAAAAAGAGTTACAGCTGCATGGAACGAAAAAATGGCAATACTTTACGGTGTTGCATCCTTTTGAATGAAAAACTTTCGAAGTCATTTTCTCTCAAATGACGAGTTGGGTTGGGCTGAAATTTTGCAAGCAACTACCACTCTAATGCATCTCCCCACCAAAAAATTAGACAAACCCACATCACAGATTTCGAGAGAAATGCAAATTGGTTGTAGGTGATTATGGTCATTTTCTAAAAAACCGTACATTGGATTGGGATGAAAATTGTCAAGCTTGTTCATCTTAGTATTATCCACTTTTTGTACTAAAATCGTGAGAATCCAACTTACCAATTGAAATATATGCCCATTTCAATTTTTGCACTTTTGTAGATGAACATGAATAAAAATGTGTTGCAGCTGAACTTCCTAAACCAATATTTCACACAATATAAACTGGGTTGGCCTTAAATTTTTCAAGCAATTAATAACCATTATAATGCATCTCCACACCAAAAATTAGACAAACCCACATCACGGATTTCGAGAAAAATGTGAATTGGTTGTAGGTGATGATGGTCATTTTCTCAAAAACCGTGAACTAGATTCAGCTGAAACTTGCCACATTTTTTCATCCTAGTGCTATTCATTCCCTACCCAAGTTTCCTGAAAATATACTTTACCAATTTAAATATATTCTCAAATCAAATTCTGCAATTTTTGTAGATGAACATGAAAAAGTGTGTTGCAGCTGAACTTCTTGAACCAATATTTCAAAAAATGCAAATTGGTTTGGGCTGTAACTTTGAGGTATTGTTCATATTACCTTGGTGCATCTACTCACCAAATTTCACGAAGATCCAGATCACCTTTTTGGGAGATATTCCCACTTCAATTTCTGCCCTTTTGCGAGCTGTAAATGAGTAAAAATAAGTATGTACAAAGAATGTAAAAAAACACTCCCCCAAACTAAATATGTCGCATATTCTCATGCAAAAGAAGAGTTGTCATCTTAGTTGTAAGTAGCCATCTCCCCCAAACTGAGTATACCTCATGTTCTCATGCTTATTAAAACCAACTTCACCCCAAGTGTGTAATCAATCCTTCATATTGTCTCTTTGTGATTTTGAAAGAAAACCAATGATCTTCAACAATTGGCACACCAAATGAATCCTCAAAATGATGAGCATGAAATGATATATCAATGAATAGAGCAACTGAATGCAGTATTAAAATGATCAAACTTCTTTTTAGAGTCTGGGAAGAACAAATCACCTACCCTTGTTTCATACTCTGTTATATGACAACATGTGTTTGTTTCAGAACAAAAAATGCCCATATCATTAGAAAAATTTATTTATGCTTGTAAATAGAAGCAACCATGTTTTATTGATCATTAAATCCATGCCAATGCTACAGGACTATTCGTTGAATGAGATTCCATGCATTCTTTTGCATGCTCCACAACAATCAAACTCATTTAAGAAATTCTGTCAACCTTGACAAATGACCAATGCTGGGAGTAATCATTACTTTCATGCTACTGATATAAACTTCACATCAGACCTTGAAAACGCTGCTACAGGATTTCCATTGTGTATGTGTCATGCTCATGATGGCTAAAACCAATGTATGCATTAGTGGATGGTAAAGATACCATATGTATAAGACGGTGTAAAATCCATATACCATATAAAATGTGGCTCTCGATAATTTTGACTTGTGAAGATGTGAACCATCAACTAAAAAAAGTAAACAAATTTTTATTTCTCCATGTATTTAGCTGCTTTATTTCTCCTCACTATTTTTATATGGAAACAGAGCACCATTTCTTACTGCTGGTTCTTGTGTGGCAGCATCAAGGATTCCTCCTTTTTTTTTATTGTTGGTTCTTGTGTGGTAGCAGTAAGACTTTCTATTGTTGGTTCTTGTGTGACAACAATAAGGTATCCTTTTTTCATGCTTGGTCAATTAGGTTGGTGAAATGTTGGGTTGGAATTTGAAGTGGATGTGCATAAATGATGAAGTGTTAGAATTGAGTGGGAAATGATGGGAATGGATGGACATAAAATGCTATATGGAAAATGGAAATGGTTAATGCTTAGTGTTTCTTCATGACATTGCCCTAAATCTTTAATAAACCAAAAACTCATGCTATTTTACCTTAAGTGTTACCTCCATGGAAGCCTTGGTTGACATGAATGGACTCGTGTATGCTGGAGCTATGTAGGCCAATATGATGCTAAGACATATGTATATGAGCACTAAAACTGAATGAGATTGAATTTGATCCATGATGTTGTGTTGATTGCTTGTAAGACTAACTTCTGAGACAATTGATGAGGAGAAATTCTACCATAGAAGCTGAAAGCCCATTCTTTTATTCTGAAAATCAACTGCTGAAATGAAAATGGAAAGGAATTGCAAAACTACGGAACAAATGATGCTGCAAGCCATTGTTGAAACCATTATATCACATAATCTTCGGCTACTACAAAACCAAGGTACAATTCTTACCATGCGAATGAATGTGCTGAAGTCGAGCATGGAAAGAAATCATTGGATTACCATCCATTAATGTATGCCATTAACCAATGTAAAGAAACTCACCTTTGATGACAATGAGCTCTAAAGTACCTTAGTGCATCTTGACAGGTACGAATGGATGTGCTAGAGTCTAGTCACCTGCAAGATTTGTTAATCAAGAGGCATTGATGAATCCCCATGATGAACAACAAGGAAATTTGCCATTGATTCATGCAGATACCAGGGAACTATAAAACTCTAATATCGATCCCAAATGATGTGTAAGATTCGATGGGACAAGACCATTGGAAGGTGGACCTTAATGAATTCCACATCATCCAATATGAGTACAAAATAAATGATTGTGAAGAATCATAGTGAAAAATAGAACCAACATGAAACTCAGAAGTGGAAAGTATATGTGAAGTCATGATGTAATAGTGATGGGAAATAAAATGGTTATGGTGACTACATAAGCAGTGGAAAATGGGACTTCGACATGAATGGATTTTTAGGGTTTTGAAATGAGGAGTGTGAATGAATATACCATGGGACAATTGGATTCTTGAGGGGTTTTTTTCGGCAACAATTGGTATGACAGGTGTTTAAAAATGATTCTTGGCATGTAGCAATGGGACTTGAATTATTGAACATTTGTATGATTTTCACATCAATCCATCCATTTTTTTATGTGCTCAATCCATTTTCAAATTGATAAAAAGTCTTCAAGAGTCACTCGTGCATGCATTGACCTTCTTTTTCCAAGGACTTGCAAAAACCTAGCACTTGCCTGCAATTAAACATGAGATGATGGAAGAAGAGAGATGATTGTTTTCTCTTCATCAAAATTTTTTGAAAAAAACAACAAACAATTACTTATAAAACAATTCCAAAGAAAAATGAACAAAGCAAAATACATTTTATACATGTAGGAGAGCAATGTCCATCTAGACTCACCAACGGTATTCTGATCATAGCTTCTTCATTCCTTGTCCAATTTGAGTGATTCAAAATACAAATGAAATTAAATTCATAGGTCTATTTCCATTAGAAACAGGTTTTTAAAATTCCATGTAATGATGTTCCAAATCACTTAGTAACAGCCTGCATGACAAGGTGTTTTTTCGAATTCTGGACTAGACCAACAGTCACAGTTTTATGCTTAAATTTTTTGTTTGATAATGGATTGATGTGATTCCAATTGGATATGAAAGTATATTAATGTTTTTATCTCTATTAGAAAAAAGTTTTGAATACAACAAGAATTGATTGGTTAAATATGCCAATGAACAGTCTAGAAAATAGAGTTTTAGGAATGCATATTTGTGATAGGCAGTCGGTATTTTGGTCATAAAATTTGCATATGATATTGGAATGGAGTGATTAAAATTGATTTGTAAACTAGATTAATAGTGGAATACACCAATGAAATAGGTTTGCAATATATGTCCAATAAGGCATCCAAAAATTGATTGTCACAACTCTGTTCCTAAGCTGCCTGCTTGACACCCTGTTAGTATTTTGACCATAAAATTTTCGTTTGACACCCATTCGTAAAAATTCAAATTGTTTTGGAAACTAGATTCAAAGGGATACTGTAAATGTAAACACATTTTAAAAATAAGTCCATTTGGTCTCTCAAAAATGGACTGTCCTGATTGTATTTCAATAAACGTTTCAAGCCAAAGTGTCACCAAAATTTTAATAAATGGAATTTGAGCCCCCAAAAGTAACCGAAATAGGTATGAATGTTTTTAATGATGTAAATTTAAATATAACACACATCCATACCAAAAATTTCAAGCATTGAGCACTTATATTGACTTACACAGTCTAATGCAGTCGCAGCTGCAACTCTTAAAAAAATGACATAATGTTGAAATAAAGCATATGTATTTTTATGGATGTGTTATATATAATTGAAAACCAAATACATGCCATGATGTGCAACACACACATATCTCACACTCATAAATTTTTACTTGTAGCACAGTCATAGCTGGGTGTTGCATCTCATTATCATAGTTGGGTGTTGCAGCTAATGAATTCATGCCCAAGTTCATGCTTGAAAGGTTCCATAATCGTTGGGTCATTTTCCTATGGATCTTTCATTCACCTTCCCTAATTACTGTAATTTTGTTTTCATGATATTTTTATTTTTATTTGTAACAAATAGAGACAAATTGAAATTGAGAAATTAATGACAAAAAAAGACTTAAGCAATTTGTTCAAATAGTCAACAATTCCAAAGCATTCATGAAAACATCTCATACTCGTTCCTTATCTTTCTACTTTTTGATCTTCCAGATCACAACAAGGTGTAGGAAGAGAGCATACTTATTCAAAAATAAAAATAAAAATAAAACAAAAGCATGGTTTTATTATGTTATTCTACCCTACCCTATTCTACTTGGAAAAAAAACAATTGTTCAAGTGTATGCATATTTCCAATGGAGCCATTTTCAAATAAGTGACTCAAGTATGCTCATACTCCCAACAGAAAAATATAACTTTATGAATGCTAGGATATGAGAGATCAACTTCCCTTGAAATGATAGTGCCAAGAATTGGTGAAGTTTGGAATGATGCTGCAAACCGATGAAAGATTGAAACCAAGCTTCAATATAGTCTTTGTTCCCTTGATTTCTCATGGATGTTACATCATGAAGATCCTTATTAAACTAATCTTCCTCAATGCATAAGAGTTTTGGATCTAATGATGTGAATGATGCTTTTGGTTCCAATGGCTGTTCTCCATCAAATATTATATGTGTCTTATTGATCTTGTCTGCTTGCTTATGAGGACTAGAAGAAACTCCATCTGCAAATCTTGGATTTAAAACATGTTCAGGCCTCATATGGATTTGCTGCAACAACGCACAACCTTTTTGCAGTAGTGTAGGTGAGGTAGAACATGAGGGAAATGTAGAAACATTTTGCAGTTCAGCACTGTAAGCATACTATACTGCTTTATTATGGTTAGGGTGGAGGGTGGATTGGACGGGAAATTGTGTTGGATACGAAGGATTTTGATGAGAAAATGGATTTGGCTGATGTAGATGATTGATTTGTGAGGTTGATACTGAAGGACTGATTTGTGTTGCGGAATGAGGGAGAGTGGCCATGTGATCATAAGATAGGCCAATCCAACCTTGTGGATAACATAGGTAAGAGTTAAATTGAGGCTGCAACAGCTACCATGGAGGAAGAGTATTCAATGGCCGAGTATGAAAGTAAGGAAATGGAGGGATAGAGTTTTGAACCATAGATGTAGGCCATGGTTGACATGACTGTTGCAACAAGTTGGCTGCAACTTCCAGATCTCTATGATATGTTTCTTTCATATTTGGTAAGGAGGGACAATGATCTATGGAATGATTCAAGTCACATATACCACAACTTTCAAGACTATCCAAAGGTAAATCCCTTGCTTATTTTATTTTCTCTTGCTTTTTCTTGTCCTACAAAACAACCAATTCTGAATTTAGTGAATCATTGATATCACCATTAGAATTTTCAAATAAATTACTGATTTTAGCTCGTAAAACTCTTGTTTTTTCAGCAGATTTAAAAAATAGAGATAAAAGTTCCTTAGAATTCTTACCAGTCTTGAAGTTTCCTCTTGAATACCTTTTACATAACTCACAAATATCATTGTATGCTAACTGAAATACATTACATGTTCCCATCAGATTTAATATTTCTAAATATTCAGCTTGGATTCCCTTGAGTAGAAGTGTTTTTAAGGTCTCATTCCCCAATTTCCTTTGTTTGGATCCTTGGAGATTATATTGAAAGCATTCTATATATTACTCCAGACTCTCTTCTTCTCCTTGTTTCATTTCAAAGATGTCTTCATTGGCCCGAAAATAATCTTGGTACCTTTTCAGGAACACATGTTTCATGTCTTCCCAAGTTTGTAGAAAATTCCCACCAAGGATCCTGAACCATCGGAGGGTTGTTCCTTTTATAGTGAGGGGAAACACATTCAACTTTTGATCATTAGCACAATAACCATATCCTCTACAAAGTACTTCAAATTGAAATAAAAATACATCAGGATCTTTGTTTTCTAAACCATGAAAATTTAGTAGAACATGTGGGGGAATTCTTTTCATTGGTTCCACTCCTCTCGAATCTTTGATGAGAAATTCAAAGGTAACAACTTCTGCATCTTTCTTACTTGCCATCTCTTCATTAGATTCTTCGTGTGCTATCTTGAGGCTCCTCCTTCGAATGTTCCTGTCAACTTGTTAGTAGAATGGGTGTTGCTTACAACACCACTAAGGGGAATGATAAGATTTATGCTCCAAAGATTCAAATTGAAATAAAACTTAATGTAAAAACAGAAAATCCACACTCAAAATAAATTCAATAAACTGAAATGTAATCATGCAACCTACATGCCCTACTTTAACAATGCATCTACAAAACAATATCAGATATACTTTTGCACAATTAATAACTTCCCCGGCAACGGTGCCAAAATGTTGGGCCCACTATATGCCAGTTAATTAAAACTTAACATGTAGAATGCTAAACATAAATTATCAACCCGAGGAAGTTTTTTATTTCAAAGCTATTGTGCAAGATATATGCAAGCACAATTTCCACCTGACTCTGTTATCTATTGGTATGCAATCGAAACTCTCTATAAAGTAGATCACACCTTATTGAAAGTAAATCAAACCTAGAACCTATTCATAAATCGAAACTGTAAATCGAACACACTTCAAACAAAATCTATTCCTATGAAACAATATTTAATTGCATAAATCTAAAAGAAGTCTTGTGTTGTCCAACGATCTATCAAAATGAATTAACATGAGAATACTATGATAAATCTAATGAATAAAAACATGAACTGAATAACAAAACAACTATGATAAATCTAATTAATGAAAACATGAACTAAATAATAAAACAACTATGATAAATCTACTGAATGAAAGCATGAATTAACAAATAACAGATCTACAAAATAAAAAATCTACAATCAACACTACCAGCATCTGCTCAGGGAAGAGGGCCCTTCCTCCACTGAGTAGAGCTGGATCTCCACAATGAAAGTCTACAACTCCAGAATTAAGAAATTTCCAGCATGTATTATCATAATGGAAGGATTACAATAGATCTGAATCAAATCCTACATCATAACATTTTGTTCTCTCCTATTCCGGAATCTCCCTTCTCAATGAGATAGATTACATATTTATACATAAAATTATCTCATGGAAATGAGGAACTAAACCCCCAACTTGTGATCTGTAACAGCTGAAACACGGCTGTAACTGCTGGCAACTTTGGAACCGGCCGCAATAGTAAATATGGAAAATACCCTCTCGAAGAACAACCTACATATCACAAACTATGGCTTTGTTTGGAAATTTCATTGAGGTTCACGTAAATGATGATGTTATGCACAAAACCCATGTCTCATATTTTTTAGATTTGTTTCCATCTGCCCGCAAATCAAGATGCGAATCAAGGTGTTCTTATATGGCATGCATTTTCGGCTAAGGCTATAACAACTGGCTATGAGCGTCCTGTACGTGACAAATCACTCCACAAACAATCATTAGTAAATTTATGCATAATAGTATTTAATTCATCATAGATAAAGGAAAATAATCATTATTAACCACTTAAAACATCAATGGAAGTAACATGTTGTTTTACGCATAGTTACAACAAATGGATGGAAAATAGAATTATAAATGGGCAATAATGGTAAGAAAATGGATGAAAGATATGTCGATAAGTGATGAAGAAATGGAAAATTCCAGGGCCCAACAATAATAACTTGAATATCTTTTAGTAAAGGTAAATAGGTAGGTTTTTACCTGAATTAAGTTCCAATAGATTAGGTGTTTAATATTATCTACATACATTTTTAATAATGATACATTGAATACATTATGAAATTAAACATTTGAGGTAAGGAAAGATGATAGGTTGCAGGGCCTATATTTTCTAAAACTTGAAAAGGCACACAGTACTCAAAGCCAACTTATTACAGTTACCCAAGCTTAACGAACTCCTTTTTTCTTTAACCTTTAAATAAACATGGTCCTCAGCTTTATATTGTTGTTGTTTTCTATGTTTGTTGGCATAATTTTGTTATTTATTGATCCTCATTTAAATTTTGTTTTACCTTGTTTACCAATTGTTCAAATTATTTCCACAATTCACGCCCAAGCGTTAGTCTATCTACTAGAATGTCCCAAGTTACAAGTGTTCTACATTTTCTTCTATAAAGGACTTCAAAAGGAGTTATTTTTGTTGACGTATGATATCCATTATTGTATAAATTATAAATCCAAGGTGGTATAAGGAATTTCATAAACAAAATAAGGTTATAAGCACACAATTAACCTCACAAAGAATTGCAGAGAATTAGCACAAAGAATAAGAATAATGCACACATGAAGAATGAATCTCAATAATCTACATGATATTCATTAAAGATTAATGAGGTTACATAAATAATACATCCTTATAGAAGAAAATTGAATTACCACAGAGACGACTTAGACTAGCTCATAAAGCAAGATTACTTTTAAGCTAAAACCCCCTAAAGGTGTCAAAAAGAAGTTTCCTAATTTGTCCAGGACATCACCAATTAGCTAAATCAGTATGGTAATATAATGAGTGGTGGAAAATATTTATAATCATGTATTTTGGAGAGAAAACCATGGAGGATGGGTTGGCCACAAAAGAGAACAATTTCCAGTCGAGTAGCTTTATCCTAATCCGTTGAAAAGTTGAAAAAGAAGGAAAAAAGTAGTCTTAAGGAAGGAACGCACCCTTGATACTATGGATAGTCATTAAAATAGCATAATATTATCCATAATAATTCTAAGTGTGCTCATGGGTGTAATCATGGAAAGTGTTGACCAAAAAATGTAAATGGAGGCCAACTACCTAGTCTAGTACCTAGGAAATTAATCAAAATGATTAATAAATTATATACCAAGTATGGAGTGGGTTTTTAATATTCCAACAATTATTATACAAAATCTTGAATAGATGTTGGTCGCTCTAGGCAGACCTAGGTTTACTGTAATGTACCAAAAACACCCCTAGCTCACTAGCCCTTTTGGTGACAGACCGCAGAGCGGCCTGAAGTCTCACTCGAAGTGATTCTAATGGGTTGGACAAAGACTCAAGTGTCTTTGACCAGGTTTTGTTGCATCCTGTGTGCATCTCATGGCTCCTCACAGCCCGCGATCTCTCTCTCCATGACGCGCAGCTTCCTATTCCTTGCGCTGACTCTAGCCTTATTGCGTCGCCGCGTCCGGGGCAACACGTAACTCTCTCCTACTCTAGATCCTTAACCGCAGCTCACCACAACTCCTATGATGGTGTGATATCGCTTCCCTACAATATCCTACCGTTGCGGCTCAACGCACTTAGTGTTACTTGTGTCCGACTTACAGGACTTCAACATACAAGGCTATTTAACACTGTGACTCTTAATTATCTTGAGTGGAACATAGACAAACTCTTATTCAAAATACTTAAAGACTTTGACTTGTATTTATCCTTCTATAGTGATGCGAACTGAATAACACATACATACATTTAACTGTAAGCAAAATCCATGTAAATAAATGACAGATACACAAATAAGTGCAATCACATGAATTAATCACAGAACACTGGGGTTTTACGTGGTTCACTTCCAGGATGGAAGCTACGTCCACAGAACTGTGTTTCTCTATTATAACTCAGGGGAATTAAACACAGTTTTGCTGCACCACATATGCAGCTCGAGATCTTCTGGGTAACTCTGCACACAGCCTGGAGCCCTTCTCTCTTAGATCTCTTTTCTATCTCTATATTGCTTCTCTACAATATCTTCTTCCCTCTCTGTCAATCCCTGCGGATTGTTACATACAGGCTCAATGAGCCATCTACTGGTTCAGTAAGATAACTACAGCCAATAACAGAACCAGAGCTCAACTTCTATAATACAACTATATAACTGACCAACCTCCTATTGTCTAACTACCCAACCAACTATCTAACCCTTTTACAATACAAAATATATCCCTTTATAGGCGGCTCGAAGGTCTTGCCATTACAACACT
The DNA here is from genome assembly GCA_001517045.1 of Pseudotsuga menziesii. Taxonomy (NCBI): domain Eukaryota; kingdom Viridiplantae; phylum Streptophyta; class Pinopsida; order Pinales; family Pinaceae; genus Pseudotsuga; species Pseudotsuga menziesii. Next base: position 142,118 of record LPNX010225036.1, read on the forward strand.
GTGGGCCTGTCCCAAGAGTAACCCAAAAACCCTAACTAGTGACAGTTGACATATCTGTACTTGGAGTAGCTGCTTTTCATCACACCACTGCTCTCTATAGTCTTCCATGCTTCCCGGCGCTGACCATGGGTACTATGTACCGCTTCCCTTTTTCTGTCCTTCGTCTTCAATACCTTGGCCTCGTTGCTCCTTTTCCTTTATGAGGGTAGCTGAGCCCTCCTGTCTTCGCTGCTACCTTCAATGTAGTGGGTGAGCTCTCTCTTCTTGGCCGCTCAGGTATTGTCGTCTTCTTTGACTTCTCTATCCCAACAGTCACGGTTTTCGGCTCTACTCTGCAGCTAGAAACATGCTACGGCGTCGTAGCTTTACCTTATCTCTTCATCTTTACCAAAACTGTCTATCCGCCAAAATGGTAGCTTCTCCTGTAACTGCGGGACCCTACTCCAATAGTCCCCTAACACTTACTTATGGATCATCCCCGATCCACTACCAGCGGGCTTCTCCTATTGTAGCTTCTCCTTGGCTTCCTGCGAAGCCTGTTGAAACTTGTCCCGAAGTCCTACGACTTCGTTCTGCATAGCCTCAACATGCTCTTTTGCCACGTCAAGGATAGCTTGGGTAATACTAGAGTCCTCTCTGTTCTTAGTTCATAGGTCTCTCATATTTTTCCTTCCCACATTGTCATGCTCTCGCTCTCATCGCTTGGGAGGCCTCTAGTGATCCTCAAGTGTTTGAGAAGTCTTCCACAGATATCCTTTCCTCTTTATCTAGGTTATAACTTTTATCACAAAATAAATAGGAATCTGTATCTTCCAACCTTTTCAAACATTTCATTCAGTCTGGATCCATGCTTACGAGAACTACACAGGCGTTGAATTCCATTCCGAGAACAAGCGTTTTCCTGCATGTTGAATTTCTGCTTCGTTCCTTTCCCTTTTTCTTTTGTTTTTATGTGTCTTGGATTCCTGTTTCTTGGTTCTTTCTCCTTTCCATGAGATCTTCTGGGAAACTCCACGTGCACACTCAGGAACCCTTCTCTGTTAGATCTCATTTTTACTTTCTTCCTGCCTGTAGGTTTCTTCTTATCATGCTTCGACTTTGCTTTCTTATCTTTAGTGCTTTTCTGGTCTTCCTGCTTCTCTGTAGCAAAGACTTTGATGACATATTCTACATCCTACACTTGACTCCTCATCCTTGGCAGCTGTCTGTTTTGTGATGAACTTGGCTAGACACCCTTAGGTGGTGTCGTCATAACAGCTGTAAGGCCACCGTGTTCGAACCTTTTCAAAATCGCTTCTAGAGGTTCGTCCTCGGACAGAACCCACTCGGTGGAATACTCTGGATGGGTAATGGCTATGAATTATGAAAATCATAGCACTCTGTAATGGAATTAGCTCTACACAAGGAAACTTAATAGCTTACTCTATAGCTCTCGAGTCTTTGCAAATGTAACCCGCCTGAATGAATAATTCCTGCTTTTATGCCCAAGGAAATAATCCCAGATGGAATGGTCTTATAGGATGAACCCATCGACCATATTAATTGCATGGATGAGATCACATTCATCAGCTCGATCCTCATTAATTGCTGAAATTTGATCCAATTTCCCTCGAAATCTGTGTGCAAGTTGCTGGTCTCGTCGAAGATTTGCCAAATTTGGATAATTGATTATGTTGTTGCTGGATCTACGGTAATGTATACCGGTCATTTCTTCAATAACTACCTGTCAAAAGGTGACTTGACTAGCCCTCCGTCTTGTTTGTAAAACTGGGTATGTGGCATGGAGAAACATCGCACTGCTACGATGCCTCACTGCATCACCTGCTCAAACTTAAGCGCTTTTTTTTTTCACAAGCCGCTTAAGACTTGTGCAAAATGAACCATCCTTATGCGATTCCTTATACTTAGAATACCTACTGGTGTAGACTAATTCCTGATGCAATGCCTCCTTTCAAGTACATTGGACATCTGCACCACTTAAGCTATCTAAGCTAGGGCTGCGAGGTGGAGTGTCTATCACTATAGAGCTTAAGCTTACTGCCATTAATCAATGTGGGAAGAAGCTCCCCATTCAGTTTGCTGAGTTGAATGACACCTCTCTCTGTAAATTTCTGTATCTGATATGGCCCCAACCAATGCGTCTTGAACTTCCCTGGAAACTTAATAAACTTACTATCATAGAGGAGTACTAGGTTTCCGATATGAAGGGTCTTACTCTTAATGTGTCTGTCATGCCAAGCTTTCTCTCCTACCTTATGCACTTTCTGATGGAATCCAGTGATGAATCTGTCTTCCTCTAAGGCAAGCAGCTGCGCTAGCCTTTCATGCACGGTGTCTGTATCAGCCATCCTGGTAATCTAAGCAATTCTTAAGCTGGGAAGAATATACTCCATAGGCATAACAGCCTCCTATCCATACACCAAGATGAAAGGTGTGTGTCCTGTAAGTTTCTTGCAGGTAGTCCTATATGCCCATAATACAGTGTTAACTCTAAGGTCCCAATCATTCCTTTGGCTATTGCAGATCTTAGTAAGATCATTTTCTAAAATCTTGTTAAAGGCCTCCATCGTACCATTAGCTTGTGGGTGGTAGGGAGTGCTCTTATGGTGCTGTATCTGGAATTCTTCCGTCAAGGCCTCAATGGTGCGATTCAAGAAATGTGTGCCTTGATCGCTCATCAAAATTACTGGGCATCCAAATCTACTGATGATGTTTTCGAAAAGGAACTGTGCGGCTATAGTAGCATCACAATTTCTTACTGCTTTGGCCTCTGCGCACCTGGTGAGGTACTCTGTTCCAGTGATGATATATCTCGCACTAGTTCATTTTCCTGGTGGGTTGATAGGACCCACAAAGTCTATAGCCCACTTTTCAAATGCACAGAGCGTAATCTATGGTCGCAGTGGCATTTCATCTCGTCGTGAAGGTTTTCCTACCCTTTGGTAGATATCGCAGCATCTGCAAAAGTCCTAAGTGTCTTTGTGTATCGTAGGCCACCATAATCCTGCAGCTAGGATTTTCTGTGCAGTTGGCTTTCCTGCAAAACGAACTCCTGCGGTACCTGAATGTGCCTCTCTGATAATAGCCTCTTTTTCATGTGGCATCACATATCTGCACAGGACTTCATCTGGAACTAAATTGTATAACTGTCCTGCGATCAGGGTGAAGTCTACTGCTTTAACAACCAATTGCTTCTTTTGATGCTTAGTAAACTCAACAGGTACCCATCTTGTTGTGAGAAAGTGAATGATATCAGCATAGTACTCGTCTGTGATCTAGATAGAAAACAAATGTGCGTCTGACAAATTGTCCTCTAGATTACTTGGCTCTTCTCTTGAGTCTATTCACGAAAGATGGTCAGGTTCGGCGTTCAATTTTCCTGGTTTCACAATGATTTCAAAATCATACTCCTGAAATAAGAGTAACCATCTGCAGATTCTTCCCCCTAAAACTAGCTTATTGACCAGATACTTCAATGCGGAATGGTCAATAAAAATTTTGAACGAGGCACCCAATAGGTAGTGCCTGAACTTTTGTAGAGCATACACCATAGCTAGGCCTTCTCTTTCTGTCATGGTGTAGTTCTTTTCTGCCGTCGATAGCTTTTTGCTAGAGTATGCGATAGGATGATCGATACCTCCTTCTCCTGGTTGCGTTAAAACAATCCCTAGTGTGATGCCAAATGCATCCACATGTACATGGAACGGCTTAGTCCAGTCTGGAAATACTAAGATGGGTGCTGTAACCATCTTCTCTTTAAGTGTGTCTAGGTTTTGCTGTCATTCCTCATTCCATAGGAATTTTACATCTTTCTTTAACAGTTTTTCCATCGGTGCTGTAATCTTTGCATAGCCATTGACGAATTTTCTGTAGTACCCGGTATGACCAAGTACTATCCTCAATTGTTTGATTGAGTTGGGTGCTGGGAGATTTACAATGATGGCAATCTTTGTGGGATCTACCATCAATCCCTTCCTGCAAACAATGTGACCCAAAAAAATACCGAATGGCGCACAGAATATACATTTTTTCAAGTTTAGAGAAGTCTAGTACTGCCTACATTTTTCTAACATCAGTCTTAAATCTCCTATGTTCTTGTCAATTAATCCAAATACAGTGCAATCATCGAAGTAAACTTCTAGGAATTTATGGATGTGTTCTTTAAATACAACAACTACTACTCTAGAAAAGATAGCTGGTGCATTCTTAAGACCAAAGGGCATTACCGTATACTGGAATGAGCCCCATTCTATTGCAAAGGTGGTCTTAGATCGATCTTCTGGATGAATTCTGATCTAGAGATAGCCTGGAAAGCCATCAGTGAAGGAGTAGACCTCCTGTCCTCCCACATTGTCTAGCACTTCATCAGTGAAGGGCGTCGGAAATGGATCATGAAGCGATGCATCATTGAGTTTACGTAGATCGACATAGATCCTGATGTCTCCTTTGGTTTTATTTTCTTGTATGACCATGGGGCTAACCCATTCGCTTTCTTCTACGGGCTCAATGATTCCTGCTGCTAGCATCTTATCGATCTCATCCTTGACTTTTTCTTTATAGCGCGGATTTAATCTATAAGGATGTTGCTTGACTGGTCTGGCATCCTCCTTCAATGGTATCCTCATTACTCCTAGGTCACCAACTATTCCCTTCATCTCTGTGAACTTGGTGGGAAATAGGTCTTGATAGTCATGTAGCAAGTCTGCAATCTATCCAACTATTTCATCGCTCCAATAGTATCCAATAGAGGCAAACTTTGGTTCTGTGTCTATGCCAATATTGATATTTTTAGTTTTGATGGGCTCTGTGATTGCTGGAATTTCTAGCTTTGGTCCATCAACATCGCGAGTCCCTTCTGACTCTGGAATGTTGACATTGCGAGGGTTGTCATCCTTATCCTCTGGATCTACTGTGAAGTTATAGCACTCGAGCACGTCTTCTAACTGGATGGCCCACTCTGGTTGAGTATGTATTGATAGGGTACAATCCTCAAATATCTTAATCTTTATTACATCTAGGGCCTGATCAACACTTGGATACTTAGATTCAAAAGTGAAGGTGAGTAGAAAGTTGTCTATCATAAGTGGCCAGGTAGTCGTTCCCTTCTGCAATTCAGTCTCTGTGTACCAGTTCCTTGGAACTGTGTCCAAAGTGTGAATGAATCGGTGAACCCATTCATCCTCAGGAATGTCCGACCAATTCTATTCACATATCTGAATATGTGACCTAGGGTCACTTTCTCTTGTGTATCTCTGTTGGACATACTCTTTGTTGGTAGAGAATATGATCGCGATCAATATCTTAAGATCATCCCATGATGCGATATTCTATTTATGTGCATACCACCATCTTGCAGGTGTGGCTCGTACTGCAAGGTCCATAGCTGTGATCCTCTACCTGTGAGAAATTTGTTGTTCGAACTACATGAGAAAGTCCTGGATATTTGTTAGACCATGAAATGATGGAATCTCATTGATTTTTGTGCCAATCCATCGCAGTGACTTAGTCATGTACGCACATCTGCACGCTGAGACTTCATAAATTCTGTTTTTCCAATTCTCTAGACCAACATCTGAATCCGATGTGCATGAGATTTTGCATCACCAACTAATTTTCCCTTCTGCAGTTGGATTGATGTAGTCACTCTGGTTCGCAGTCATTTGATAGAGACTCTCCATGTTACGTGCCTCTTCCTCTGCTCGGATAGGTTCAATGTATCTAGGACCTTGAAGAGGATCTAACGGTGCGATGACCCAGATCTGCGTGTCCTCAAAGGTCATTTGTCTTCTTTTGAGGTCGATTACGGCCATGTTACCGATCACCCAATCAATGCCTAGTAATTCTGGATATGGTCAACTATTGCCAATGATTTCTATAACTTCAAAGTCCACAGAGCTGCGAACTCCGTCAATGTCGAATGGCACCTGCGGTAATCGACCCAATGGTGATACCCGCTACTGATTAGCTAATATCAGATGGATAAGCGATCTGACTAACTTAGGGATACCCATCTGCTCCCATGTCTTCTTAGTCAGAACATTTACCTCTGATCCTAGATCTAGGATCACCTCATCCATTTCAAATTCTCCAACCTGTGCTGTGAGTTGCATCTCTCTTCCTGTTCTTGTATGGCCCATAATGTTATAAACAATGCACTGTGCACTACTCTCAGAAGAAGATGGCTGACACTGATCTATGATGCACTGAAGTTCTCCGATAGCTTGCTCATTTCTCACGAGTTTTAGACAACTCCATAGGAAGGATTGTACGCTTCCTGTCAACTCATCCTTGTCGCATGTGCCCAATGTGGTAGCCTGTGGTTTCTGTACAAGGCTAATGCCACAAGATGCTTGCTGCGGTACGCCCCTGGATGGTAGTACCTACGATCCTGATTGCATAGGGTCATCAAAGAAATTATTAGCTTCCTAAAATGTCTATTTATTATTCTGTAGGTCAAGTGGTGTTGCTTTGTTAGGAGCTTTACGCACCCATTCCTGACCTATGTTCTTTTCAGTATCCTACGATGTCCCACTAGTGGAAGCACCGCTGCGAGTCACAATGTTGACTCTTGGTTCTGGTTCTTCCTGCTCAGCAGCAATAAGCTGGATGTTCTGGTGTATTGCTGGATTAGTTTCTCTGGTATTAGCTATCAAGGTAGGACATTCTTCTATAGCGTGATCGTAATATTTGCAATAGTTGCATGTGGTGGTGGGGCTCTGGAAGTCCCTAGCATAATGTCCTAGAACTCCACAGTTGTAACAAGTGACTGGTCTGCGACCACGGCCAAAACCTCCTCCACGTCCTCATCCTCTAAATCCTCCTCCATGGCCAACTTGAGCCAGATCATGCTATGGTCATGCGGCTGGACCCTGTGTCTCTGATTTGACTCTGTACACATCATGTTTTCTGTCTAACATGAGATCATAGGCTCTACAATCATGTTCATCATGGCCTACTGACTTGCAGAAGACACAGTATAATTTCTTAGGGGTCTGCACATACTTCTGAAGTAGAGGCATTGCTGAGGTGGATGTCCTCGCGTTTTGCATATTTCACACCATGGCCCATGGGTCTGTGGTAAGGGGTTAGGAACCCCACTTGCTAGATATTCTACAAATACTGGGCAGTTGTATTTAGTATGGCCTTGTGCTTTACACTTTACGCACCATATGTCTTACGCAACCTCTTTCCCGTTCTTAAGCTCATGCCACTGTAACATGAGATTAGCCAACTAGTTTTGTAAAGTTGTCATGCCTATACTAGTCTCAGCTAGAGGTGAAGCCTCTAGTTTCATCGCCATATCCAATGCGTCATCCTGCATTTGGAGTTTCTGCTGCATTAATGGCAGTCTGATGTGAGGGAACAACGTTGCAATAAACCATTCCTTATGCTGCTTTGGCGCAAACTCAAAGCTGACTTGGTCTATAAGGGCTTTGAATTTCTGATCAAAGTCCCACACCGACTCTGTAGGTAACTGTTTAATGTCTTTGAGCTTTGTAATGCACTGTGACTCAGACTTAGGTTTCTTAAAATCTTTAATCATGGTGGTCTTGACCTAGAAAAGTGTTCTGGGTACCACTGCAGCATACTTCATATACCATGTTAAGGATCAATCTCTCAATGTGGTGACCAATTGTACAAGTTTAAGATTATCATCATGGATTCCTTTAATGGTCCACACGGCTTCGCATAGAAACCAATGTTTTTCTGGGTCCTCTGCCCTTGTACCCTTAAATATAGGTAGCTTCATATCATCCCCCATTCTATTTCTACGTGGTGGATGTTGATTTGCTGTGTTACTACCACTCAGCGGTGTAGGTGGAGGTGATGTAGTGGTAGTATGTACTTTCTGCGAGATACTGGATGGTGTTCCTAAGGTATTGTTCTGAGTCCTGGTCTATTTCTGTGGGGTGTAGGGGTGGTAAGGGATACCCCCTTCTGTTCTTTCTGTGGTACTATGACTCTGTTGTCTAGTATTATCTGAACTTTCTTCAAATATGGGAGATCTGAAATCTACTTTATATTTGTTTCCACTACGTGTACGTCCAATGTCATCAAAATCACTTTCAAAGTCTTGTGACATTACTATCTTTACTTATTCATCTGAAACTAGATCCATTCTTCCTTTTTCATGTAATAGCATCTTAATGGACAAGTTTAAACATCTTAGGTACTTACCACGATATCCTTTGAAGAAGTACTGCTCAGCCTCGCTGAAGCTTTTTCTCTGCTCAACTGCAAACTCTATGACGAAGCCTTCTAGCACACTCGCAAGCTAGAAGTCTATTGTCCTCGTAATGGGATTATCAAGGTTCTTCACGGTCTGAATCAGCTCCGGTGTCCACACAATGTTTCTTTTCTTCTTGAATATGTTCTTATCAGTCAACTTTGATAACCAGTCGTAAAGCTCGTTTCCATAGGTCGCAAAAAATATCGTGTGCAGGTTTGTAAATATATGTTTTTGTAACTAGTCCTCTGTACTCAGTTTAGGACTCATGTTCTCTTGCTCAGGAAACTCTTTCTCCTTAGACCCAACCCATTGGTTGAGTTCGTCTCTAGTAGGATGCCAACAGAACATCAGTGCTCAGTTTGTTCAAAACTGGCAACGGAACCATTTGTTGGTCGATCTGGGCATACCCGAGTTTACTGGAATGTACCAACAACACCCCTAGCTCACTAGCCCTTTCGGCGACAGACCATAGAGTGGTATGAAGTCTCACCTAAAGTGATTCTAATGGGTTGGCCAAAGACTCAAGTGTCTTTGACCAGGTTTTGTTGCATCCTGTGTGCGTCTCGCGGCTCCTCACAGCCCGCGAGCTCTCTCTTCGCGATGCGAATCTTCCTCTTCCTCGTGCTGACTCTAGCCTTATCACGTCGCCACGTTTGGGGCAACAAGTAACTCTCTCCTACGCTATATCCTTAACCGCAGTGCACCACAGCTCCTCTGATGGTGCGATATCGCTTCCCTGCAATATCCTACCGCTGCGGCTCAACGTACTTAGTGTTACTTGTGTCTGACTTATGGGACTTCAACATACAAGACTATTTAACACTGTGACTCTTAATTATCTTGAGTGAAAACATAGACAAACTCTTATTCAGAATACTTAAATACTTCAACTTGTATTTATCCTTCTATACTGATGCGAACTGAATAACAGGTACATACATTTAACTGTAAGCAAAATCCATGTAAATAAATGACAAATACACAAATAAGTGCAATCACATGAATCAATCATATAACACTGGGGTTATACGTGGTTCACTTCCAGGATGGAAGCTACGTCCACAGAACTGTGTTTCTCTATTATAACTCAGGGGAAGTAAACACAGTTCTGCTGCACCACATATGTAGCTCGAGATATTCTGGGTAACTCCGCACACAGCCTGGAGCCCTTCTCTCTTAGATCTCTTTTCTATCTCTATATTGCTTCTCTACAATATCTTCTTCCCTCTCTGTCAATCCCCGTGGATTGTTACATACAGGCTCAATGAGCCAGCTATTGGTTCAGTAAGGTAACTCCAGCTAATAACAGAACCAGAGCTCGGCTTCTATAATACAACTATATAACTGACCAACCTCCTATTGTCTAACTACCCAACCAACTATCTAACCCTTTTACAATACAAAATATATCCATTTATAGGCGGCCCGAAGGTCTCGCCATTACAACACTGTGGGCCTGTCCCAACAGTAACCCAAAAACCCTAACTAGTGACAGTCATCATATCTGTACTTGGAGTAGCCACTTTTCATCACACCACTGGTCTCTGCAGTCTTCCATGCTTCCTGGCGCTGACCATGGGTATTGTGCACCGCTTCCCTTCTTCTATCCTTCATCTTCAATACCTCGGCCTCATTGCTCCTTTTCCTTTATGAGGGTAGCTGATCCCTCCTATCTTCGCCGCTGCCTTCAATGTGGTGGGTGAGCTCTCTCTTCTCGGCCGCTCATGTACTATCGTCTTCTTTGACTTCTCTGTCCCAACAGTCATGGTTTTCAGCTCTGCTCTGTAGCTAGAAACATGCTACGACATCGTAGCTTTACCTTATCTCTTCATCTTTGCCAAAACTGTCTATCAACCAAAATGGTAGCTTCTCCTATAGCCGCGGGACCCTGCTCCAACAATAGACGAAAATAATATTCCCAATGATTAGTATTATTCATCACATAGATTCTTAACATGCATTCTAAAATATGATTAGTGCACTCTGTTTTCCCATTTGTCTAAGGATAATAAGTTGTATTAAAGTTTAGTTGAGTGTTTAAACTCGTAAATAGAGATTTCTAAAAATTTCCAGTAAATTTTGTATTTCTATTTGAAATAATAGTACTTGGTATACCATGTAATCTAAAAATATCCTCAAGGAAAATTCATGCATTATTGATTAATTTATAGGTGGATTTAACTAGGAGAAAATGTGAATCTCTAGTAAGTTTGTCAACTACAACTAAGATTGAATCATTAGTTTTCTTACTTTTGGGCATGCCTATAATCAAGCACATACTAATCACCTCCTACTTCCATTGCAGAATCAATAGGGGATGCAATACATGGTTGGATATTAATGTTCGACCTTTACGAATTGACAGTTTTTACATATGGCTATACCTTATCTAATTTAACACTTTAGTCTAAGCTAAAAATACATATTTTTTACTGCTTCCAATATTTTTCAATAGCTAAGATGGCTTGAATATGGATGTTTATGGAATTCATCCAAAATTATTTGTTTTAAATTTGCAGAATTTGGTATACAAATTTTGTTTGTGAACATTAACAATTTGTGATGGTTTAAATTGAAAATTGAAAATTGTTGTTTTTTTATCAATAAGATATGTTCCTTATATTGCATAGTAAAAACAAGATAGATACATATTCGTGGCTGACTCCAGAAGCATGGATTCAGGTGGTGTTCATGGACCCACATGAGAGAGGTGTGCAAAAGGGCCCAGACCGAATATCTAACCATAACTAATACTACCCAACCTTTATACATTGACAACGTCACACAACTAAAGAGATTAAAGAAGAAAGAAGGGCTAAGAAAGATCATAAAAGAACAAAAGAAACAAATCTAGGATGGGCTACTAGATTCTATTGGAGGATTTAGCTTCATCCTCAACGACCTTGTTGGTTCCATATTATTTGTTGTCCTTGTTGGAACGTTGGCAGGGAAGTTTCAAGAACTGCACAATATTTATCATATAGTTTAGACCTTGCTAAACATACTCCTTGAAGGTGCTGACAGTGAGGTTCACATACTCCCCAAATATTTCGCGCTGGCTCATTGACTTGGCCAAAATGAATTTCAGCATCAAGTAATTGGATATGGTGACTCCATGCCCAATCCTAAGCTTGGATTCACCATAAATCTCAGCCTCCATGGTGGTGATGGAATTTCCAATGTGTTCAAGAGTTTCCTCTTGGAAGAGAGCCCCTCAATATTCCTCTTTGCCATCTTTTCCAACCGAATACATCACCAAGGAGGAGGGTGAAAGCCAAGTGAGGTTGTTGTTGTCTAGAGCATTAACCGAGAAGGGATCCCAATACTCCTAACATAAGTGGAGTGGCTTGTAATGAGGACGATCTCTAAGGCTGGTGCAGTGAAGACTCGGCTAAAGAAACATGATAATGGAGCTCCTACAAATGATTCTTTGAGAATGAGCATTAACTGAGTGGAGCTTCAGGCCACTCTTTTTATATCCCAAACCCCTTAGATGAGGTATCCAGTGGCATCCAATCCATGAACATTGCAGGATGTCCAAAATTTCATGACAAAAAGTCTGGTGCAGAGATGGAGTAATGTGAACCATGGTGAATATGTTGCGAATCAAATGAGCAGCGTGAGGGAGGTATTTCAGCATAGCCCAATTATGCCGAGTGCATGTTTCTGGACTAGCTTTCATGTACAAAAATAGGAAAATGGATTCCATGATGGATACAACATGAGGGAGGTATTTTAAAACAACAATATGATGCATCTTAGCCTTTAAGCTTGGAGGTGGGAAGGGGATGGGCTGCCACCTGCAATGACACGTTCCCACTCTCCTCTAAGCCAAAAATTTTCAAATTTTTTTTCTTTAAATTTCTACTGTAAATTTTTTACTATCTAATGATAATTTTCATCATTTTTTGTGGATACTTTAATACTTTCTTTAAGTTCATTCTCAAAATAAATTACCTATGTTGCATGAAGTACATGAATACATGTACTAAGGTCATCTGCAATCTTATTTTTCTTCCCTTTTATGTGCTTAATCTAAAATTCATACTCACTCAATAATTCCAACCACCTTTCTTACTGAGCATTAAAATATTTTTTATCTAATGTACCCAAACCCTAGTGTAGGCACACAAACTCAAAATTTTCAGAAACTAGCTATATTGTTTCCAACTCTCTCCAAACATTGCTAGATCTTTCCTTAACTTCCAAAATATGAATTTGGGGTTTATTACAGCCACATGATAGCCTATAAAACTAATTTATAGACCAAAAAGGATTGAATAAGGTATAATAAATATTATTACTTTGATATTTACACATTCGAGAGTGCTTCACACTTGCGCAGATGATTTGGGCAAGCCAAATTACCAAAGGGAATATGCCCATGAATTATGTGAAACCTCCACTGCTTCTAGTGTAGTACTGGAAGTAAACAATTCTCTAGAATATTGACTAAAATGTACCCAACTATTAATGGACTCTACTCAACTTGATAAAAAATACATAGTTAATGAATTAGTTAACTAAGTGCAAATATTGTAGTTTGGACTAGTCAAGGATGCAATTTCCAACAGTTTTCAAATGGAATAAGAGGCTCACAAATTTATCTTATGAGGATTGGGATGATGAAAAATAAACATGAATTAATTATAGGGTCCTTCAAACTAGTTTCTAGAATCTTATAAAATAGTTAGATTCATTAACACTGAAAAATTGTCAATTTTCTCTTTGATAACGCTTACAGTGATTTCAGATAATTTCATATGACAACGAGAGTGCACTAATTCTGAAATAAACTTTGTACATGAGTCTAAATATATGGAATTTAGTAGAGACCTGGTACAATTAGACTGTTAGGGGTGCATTTAATAGTTTGTTTGTGAAAAAAAATGGCAATATGTTAATTAACACTAGAATTTGTAATGTAGGAGAAGAAAAAGACTGATGAAGAGTAAGGAATGGATATTTATTTATTGGATCATAATTATGAAAAAAAATACATCTCATTACATATAATTTAATGCAAATGAGAATCTGCTATAGATCGAATTAAGTGCAAACCACTTCTCTCATTCTCCACCAACTACAATACACTGTAAAGGAAAAATGATGCTACTAAGACTCTACCACCTCAATATGGAATTTGACCACAACATTTGGATGTTGAATTCATACCTACAAAAATTCTTAATGGATTCATTAAACTCCATGAAAATTTTTGGGTGTCCTCTTCCTCAAACTCCAATACAAGGATATATCAATAACTTGTATGGATCAATGATTGCAAAGGGGCACATCACCCAAGCCTTTGAAAGTGAAAAGCTCTCCAAAATGAATAATCAAAGTCACAAAATATTACTAAGGAGACTCTCATGCTCATTTTATAAACTCTGGTAGATTTCTTTCTTTCCCTACAACCTCCCTTTTTGAAAATTGAAGAGACTTCTTTGGACAGTTGCACTTGCATATTGTTGGCCTTAGGAAAAGATAGGCAGAATTCGACCAAAATTGTTCTCGGGAATACGAAGATTAAGTAGTGCAACAAAAGAATATAGGAAAGAGAAGCTATAGTAGAAGCAGTTGGGAAAGAGGATCAGTGACAAAAGTAGCCAGGAAATAAGAGTTGTGATACAAACATCTAGCAAAGAAGAGCTATGATAGAAGTAGTTGTGGGAGAAGAGTCCATGATGGAAGAGAATATGAGAAGAGAATGGTCATGAGAGAAAATTACAACCATGATGAAAGGAACCACAACAGAAGAAGAGTACAATGGTTTTAAATGATATCTCAATTGATCATGGGTAAGAATCTACTTAGAATAACACATTCTTTGGGATTAAGGCATCTTTGAATTTATGGTTTGATAGTGCCCACTATCAATATAACTGAATGTACGAGAATAGGAATGAAAACCTTTCGGCTAACAAAATAGAGTGAATTGATTATGACAAGTAAGAGATTATAAATAGAGAACCCAAGCTGTGTGTGGGTTTGTCTCTGTCATCTCTTATATGTGTAGAATTGTAGATTTTTAGAGTTCAAGAGTTGTAGAGAAGAGAGTTGATATAGTTTGTGTTTAGATCAACAATAGAGTGAAGGATAGGAAAACCTCATATATTAAACACTACAGAGCATGAGAGGAGATAAGTTTGTATAGATTGTAGAGAATATATAGACTATAATCTGCAAGCTGAGTTGGTGGATGAAAGGTGTTATATATATTTCTCATGCGATATGAAGACTGCCTTTGTGGTTTTTCCCATATGAGTTTTCACGTTAAATTTTGTATCAATGTCTATTTGATTAATATGTCTATGTTGAATGAATGTATGTCATGAATAAGTAGGTATGAATAGACCAACTATGATTTGTTTATGAATGAGCTTTTAGATGAATATGTTGCACTATTGATAGATAGAATCTGTGATAAATCTTTATGTGATTGTTATAATCTCTGTTGATGGATAAATAGAGTAATATATTGAAATAAAATAACAAGAACATGAAACACACCTTCGGATTCATTCAAGCAAGCTATTAAGGTTCCAAGAAAGAGGAAATCCCCATCCAACTGCAAAATCCTAGTTCTGTAAGTTACCCATAAAGATATGTTAGGTGAGACTACATCTGTTGTAGGTGTTGTCGATTGACCATTGCTCTATCGGGTTGATATCTTCGGCTTTGTTGACAAAAATCCAAGGGTATGAACCTGGGTCGAAGGAGGAAACACCAACAAATAGTTCCATTGTCGAGATCATGAGTCATTTTGTGAGGGATATGTTTTGGCACCTAACGAAGCTGATAATTTAAGAGTGGGTGGATTTTAAAGCGTTAGAGTATGCATGAGAAGAAATGGAAGGATCATGGTTGAATCCAGTAGATTGTTTAGAGAGGTACATTTATATTGATATTGATGAAAATTTCTTTTGTGAGTTTCCTATTTTTTTGTATGAGTCGTTGCTGAATCTAGAAACCCAATGAAAAAATTTCCAAAAAGGAAAACCACTAGAGTGTAGTCCTTAACTGATTCAATGAATAAAGAGTATTAGAAACCCTATAAATTGTGGAAATTGAACCCAGTGATAGATTAATTTTACTCACAACAATTAACAATTGATCATGCAAAATCACTCACAAAAGAGACTGAAATTGGAGCTGAACACTAAACTGTATTAACTCAGTTTACAATAGCCAACCCTATAATAACATAGGCTTCTAAATAAATACAATACATCAAGGATTCAATTGCATGAGGATCAAATCAAATCTAGCATAAAGCAGGCTTACCAAAAATAAGCAAATCCCCTATAGGTGTAAAAAACTGATCCCAAATCTGTCATGGAGCTCACGAATTGGAAAAAAGGCATAGGAAAGATAAAGAGTGGTGGAATGGTAGCTCATACATGGTTTTGAATGGATAAAAGAGAGGAGGATGTGTAGGACAAAAAACTATTCAACCTCACCTAGTCTAGCTTTTCCTTTTGCCTTAAAACACTGAAAAAGCAGGCAATAAAGCAGAAAAAGCAGAAGGGTGCCTAGGAGGCCAGGAATAAAGTAGAATTGATTCCTTTAGCTTTCCCAAGTGCTACTTGGGTCAAATAAGGAAATTTTGACCATTATGGATAGGAAAATAGCAACTTGCACAAGGTGGGACACATGAACTAGGCAAATAAGACAAAAATAATTAAATTAATGTCTAAGTGGGTAAACTATGGGTTGATTATTCTAACATAAATGAGGCTATTGATGTATGGGTAGATAGTATTTTAGAAGGATAGATCATTGAATTTATTGTCGTCATAATAACATCATATAGTGAGGAAGAAATAATTTTTTTCCAAGGAACTAGAGGAAGATTCTTGACATCTTTAAGAATTTGGATAAAGATGTTTGTATGTGAAAAAAATATGTTGAGAATGGAGTCCAATAAGTAATGAATTCTACATGGAGACCTGGGGCATGTCGCAAGAGAAGTATGAGAAGAATGGAGCAAAGTAAGCTAATATGTTCCATGGTGATAGCAATACTGCACTAGAAGGTGGACGTTTGAGAAGTGTAAGAATATTTTGGTTATGAAAGAGAAGAAGAACTGTGACTAGAAGATAGAGTTGCATAATGACCAGATAAGAAGACTATGAGTTTACATCTCCCTATGACGGAGGTTCTTGTGATGAAGAAGAGAATACCATCCTATATCTTAAAGAGAATAATAAGAAGAGAAATGTTGAGATCTAGAATACGAATACGACACACCCACGACCCCTTGTAAATCTCTAGAGTTAAGATCGAAAAAGTCATGTCCTAGTGGGTTTGTCAATACAAGCAATAACAAATGTGGGAATAGAGTACAAGGGAGCCCCACTTGCCAAAACGTTTATCCAACAATACCAAGAATGAACATAATGGCTGGGAATGATACCAAGTTGTCGATATTCAATAGAAATGTGTTAAAAGACCCAAGGAAACATTGTTTCTTATGTGAATCCATGTGGACTGTGTGACAGGACTAAGATGAAGCCATCAAGAGGGATCAAATGACCACAACCTTGAGGGGTCGTGTGTTGGAATAATACATGAATTTTTATGTGGTTTCGACAAGAGTTGCATAAAAAAAATCGACTGAATTTGAGTGGGACTAATAGATGAATTTAGAAATCCCAGATTTGAGTCAAAGTGTATTACAAAGATTAAACAGATTAAGCAATTATCTATAGATCTTGTGTGGGAATTTGAATATATATTTAAAACTCTAATGGTTAAAGTGATCTTCCAGATGTTAGACGTACAACACAAAGAATGGATCATTGTAGCGTTGTTACCACACATATGAATTCCCTTGATGCAACAAAATATCCTGTTACAAAATGAAGCGCTAGAGTTAGACATGAACCTATAATCCTCACATGTAGGAGAGACTGGTGCAGGAATGATGCAAATTCAGTTGAAACTATCCAACCTTACGCTACAACTCTAGGGCATTAAAGAGGGGTGTTAGCACTAAATTTACTTTTGTCGGAATTGGTCTTATTGCCTTCAAAATTTTAAGTTTTCATGGGTGATTGAGTTGGTTTCCAAAGTTTTCTCATTAAGCTATTTCCAGGTTGGCAAATAAGAGAAGTTAAAGGAATTTTATGTAAAAAGATAAATAAATTTTTCACAAGTGTGGCAAAAAGTTTTATTAACTTTTCAATGAAATTTATAAAATGGGTTTTATAAACCTATTATTTTATTTATATTCAAACTTATATAGTTTTGGATATTTTTTCCAAAGTCAAAAAGCGGCCCCTTATTAATCCAATGGCTAATGTAAAAAGTGAAAACTCATCAATGGGTATTAATGTTTCTGGAGAGTAAAGTTGTGAGATGGTTAAATTGGAAAGGTGGTAGCGAAATTTAAACCACTTTCCACGTGGTAACTTTTGGTGAATTCGACGAAGAAAAATGGTTTAAGAAAAACAACTCAGTGAAGGCCCCAAAATAGACCATTATGTAAAGTTGGCTTGGTTTTTAAAAAATTATTTCATGTGTGCGCTACTCGTGAAAGGAAGGCGACAGTTTGCCATATTTCCAACGTCAACTTTTACACATTTACGGTCATAGGGAAATAGTGAAAATAAAGAATCTGATCAAGGAGATGGAAATTGAATTTAATAGAGCAAGAAAAGGGAAGCCACCACTCAACAATCCAGAAGGGAATCCCAAAAGGAACATCATCTCATAAGTGTTGTAGAAATATATACAATGAGAGCATTCGTGGAGTATTGGTATGTGTTTAAAGTCTGACAAATAGAATTTACAGTGGAGAGTGTGCCAAAGCTTGGGATTATTCAAGTGTTTGGAGACACTATTAACAAATATGGCTACCTTGATCAATCAATTCATGGGATTTCTCTTATATTATATGATCTTATAGCTGCTATATGTTCTTTATATATGAATTACGGCTAAACAATTCAAGGTTTAGAAGCAACATAGCATATTTTTTCTAGAAATGACTGTTTTAGTCATTTTATTCAACGACCTGTGTATAGCAAAAAAAGAAGCATTTTCAAAAATTGAAAGAGGTTTTTCATCATAAGATTGTGATATACAATAAAATCTCTTATTTTTTACCCACGTGCTACATGTTGGTAGCAACAAAGTCATCTTCAGAGGGAAAATGTTCAGATGTCAAAATGACTGTTCTAGTAATCAAATTAAAATAATTGTTTACATCAAATGAAGATGAATTTTGTGAAAATGGGAGTGGATTTTCTTCACAACATGCCTATCCACAATAACCTCTTTCCGTTTTCACATAGGTGCTATGGTTTAGTAGCAACAAAGTCAGTTGTACAGGCCATTTTTCATGTTTTCCAAAGGACTATTTCAGCTATCAAATTCAAAGAATTGTTTTGGACAAATGGAATTTAATTTGCCAAAAATGAAAGAGTTTTTTATTCCTAACAGGCCTATAATCAAAAAC
This sequence comes from Pseudotsuga menziesii, assembly GCA_001517045.1. Classification (NCBI taxonomy): domain Eukaryota; kingdom Viridiplantae; phylum Streptophyta; class Pinopsida; order Pinales; family Pinaceae; genus Pseudotsuga; species Pseudotsuga menziesii. Next base: position 160,813 of record LPNX010225036.1, read on the forward strand.
CTTCTTCATTTTTTACATAGTAATCACAGGTTGGGAGAATTTAAAATATCTTCACAAGTCATTTTTCCAGAAATCTACAATTTTATTATTTGAGTCATTAGCTTCAAAGGAATATTTTGAGGAGATTGAGATGATTTTGGAGAAATGAAGACATGAGTTTTGTTGGGAACATGTGCAGTTATAAAAACCTCTCCCATATTTCACATAGCTGTCACCATTAGAGATATGCATGAGAAACGTTATTGTAACTATTTCTATTGTTAGAATAATCAAACCCATAGTATTACCCACTTAGACATTAATTCATTTATTTTTGTCTTATTTGCCTAGTCCATGAGTCCCACCATGTGGAAGTTGCTAATTGCCTATCCATAGAGGTCAAACTTGCCATATTTGACTCATGTAGTGCTTGGGAAAGCCTTAGGAATCAAATCTGCTTTATTCCTGGCCTCCTAGGTGCCTATCTGCTTTTTCTGCTTTATACCCTGCTTTTTCAGTGTTTTAAGGCACATAGGAAAGCAAGACTAGGTGAGGTGAACCTGTTTTATTCCCCTTTCATCCTCCACTCTTTCGTCCATGCAAAAGCATGTATGAGCTGCCATTTCACCACTCATTAGCTTGCCTATGCACCCTTGCTAATTCGTGGGCTCCATGATAGATTTGGGATCAGCTTTTTACACCTATGGGGGATTTGCCTAATTTGGGTAAGCCTGTTTTATGCTAGTTTTGGATGCTTCCTTATGCATTCGATTTAATCATGTATTCTATATATTCAGCAGCCTATGTTATTACAGGGTTGGATATTGTACACTCAGTTAATATAATTTTGTGTTACAGCTCCATATTCAGTCTCCATTGTTGATAATTTTGCATGATCAATTGTTAATTGTTGTGGGTGAAATTAATCTACTGCAGTCATGAATTTCTACATGGTATCAGAGATTTGTAGGTTGTTACTCTCCTTCAAAAATTGTTTTGCAGGTTCGATATCAAGACTGGGAGCCTTCTACTGACAGCCGGGACAGATTTTCTAAAGCTATGGATTCACAGAAAAGTATCTTGACTCCCTTCAACTATTTTGAATGGAAAGCAGAGATGGAGATCTTGTTGAGAGTGAAAGGACTCTACAGGGTGACTATGGCTACAGAAGCAGAGCCCAATGCTGCTGTAGAGAAGATAAAATGGCACAATCAGAGAGATGAGGCCTATGGCCTCCTATGTCTCAGTATTTCCCGAGACCTCCTTTTCCATCTCGATGGATTGACTTCACCGGATCAAGTATGGGAGAAGCTATGTGATCTTTTTGGAAATACAGATGAGATGAGGGGACATCAGATCGAGAATGAGCTGATTTCTCTGAGTCCCAGTAGCTTTGAATCCCTGCAGCTATATTTCTCCAAGTTCAAAGCACTAGTTTTGTAGCTGAAGCAGTGTGGTATCGAAAAGAAAGATGATCAGCTCGTATTGGCCATCCTCTCGAAGCTAGGACCTGACTACTCAGTCTTTGTTTCGATCTTCTATGCCACAAAACTCACAGCTCGAACCTGGAAGATGCCTAGCCTTGCAGATTTCATGGAATCTCTCACACAGGAACAAGACAAGCTGGTGATGATGGGCACCATCAAACCTTCCAAAGACCAAGCTCTGGTTGCTGGAGATTCGAGAATGGATTCAAAAAGAAAAAGGAAAGCTAAAAATCCACCTGAGCAAAGGAGAGACAAGAAGCAGTCTCTGGAGGATCAACAAGGTCCCAAGAAAAATACCCAGAAGAAGAAAAACAAAGGTGATATGAATAAGTGCTCATACTGTTTGAAGGGCAATCATACTGAAAGCTCTTGTATGAAAAAGCAGATAGATATGCTAACTCAACTACTGGATAAGAATGGCATCTCCCTTCCAGAAAGCTCAAAGAAGAGAGAAGGAGGATCAAGTTCTGATGATAGAGAGAGAGTTCATGCTCTAGTTGCTAGAACATCAAGCTCACCCAGTTTTATCATTGATTCTGGAGCTTCAAGACACATGGTTTCGACTAAGGAGGCCTTCTCCTCACTGGACAAGTCGAAAGGACCATCTATTGTACTAGGAGATGACTCTCTCACTAAAAGTTTAGGCAAAGGAAGAATAGATCTTGATCATGGTTAGTTCAACAATGTGCTGTATGTCCCTGGTCTCGCCTCCAACCTTCTATCAGTGTACCAGATGACCCACACTGGGTCTCCTAAGAAAGTCATATTCTCCCCCAATGAAGTTGAGATCACAGAAATCTCAAGTGGTAGAGTCATTGCAAAAGGATTTGCAAATCATGCTCAAAAGGTATACATGTTCTCACACTTCCTGCCTTACTCAAACCCCTCTGCTCTTCTTATCCATGCTAATGAAGCTAGCAAGCGATGGCATGAAAGATTTGGCCATCTAAATGACAAGTATCTGTTTGATCTTAGTGAGAAAGAAATGGTCATAGGGTTTCCCAAGATAAAATTTTCCAAAGGAGTCTGCCAAGGTTGTATCCTAGGAAAACACCTAGAGCACAAATTTGAGAAAGCTAGTCATGAGAGAACCTCTGCACCCCTCGAGCTGATTCACAGTGATGTTGCTGGCCCATTCCCTCATATGTCCATGAGTCAGGCCAAATATGCATTGACCTTTATTGATGATTTTTCCAAGTATTGTTGGGTTCACTTCATGAAACACAAGTCAGAATTTTTTGGCCTATTCAAAGTCTTCAAGGATTTGGTTGAAAACCAGTGTGGAAGGAAACTCAAAGCACTCAGATCTGACAATGGTGGTGAGTATGTCAATACTGAGTTTATTAACTATTGTGCAGATGTAGGTATTTATATGTAGCATTCTATCCCCTACACACCACAGCAGAATGGTGTTGCAGGGAGGAAGAACAGATCACTGAAGGAGATGGCAACATGCATGATGGAGGCCAAAACTTTGCCACCAAAGTACTGGGCCAAAGCTATCAACTGTGCAGCCTATATTCAGAATAGGGTGCCTCAAAAACAACTTGATGGCATGAATCCCTTCGAAGCATGGAGTGCGCACAAGCCAGATGTGACCCATTTCAGAATTTTTGGCTCAAAGGCATGGGCCAGGATTCCAACAGAGAAGAGGAAGGCTTTGCAGCCCCAAAGCCAAGAGTGTCTTTTTGTGGGATACTCTGAAGATTCAAAAGGGTACAAGTTGATAAACTTGAGTACAAACAAAGCCTTTATTGAAAGGTGTGTTCAGTTTGAAGAAGAACCCCTTGCAACAATAGAAGTTGGTGAATCCTCTTCACCACCTGAACTTCAAGAAGTAAGTAAAGAGTTTGTTGAACATGCTGATTCTGATTTTTATGATGAAGATGAGTTTATTGCAGACCCAAACAGCCCCACAAGGCATAAATGGGCAGCCAAGACACTACATGCAGCAGGAGAGCTAGCTGGGGATCCCAATGATCCAAGAAGGACAAGATCACAATTTGAGAGTGGTCTATGCATGAAGGACCCTATGTTTGCTGAAAAATGCTATTTGATGGTGGATTCTAATCCTCAAACATATGAAGAAGCAGTAGGAGATCCAAGATGGCAAGCTTCCATGGAAGATGAGTTCAACTCGCTACAGAAAAGCAACACATGGGAGCTAGTGGATCTTCCTCCAGGAAGAAAGTTAGTCCAGTGTAAGTGGGTCTATAAGACCAAGTTTGCTGCTGATGGTTCACCAATGAAGTACAAGGCTAGATTGGTAGCTAAATGCTACTCACAGGTTCATGGCATTGATTACAATGAGACCTTTTCCCCGGTGGCAAAGATGGATTCAATCAGGCTAGCTCTAGCCATTGCAGCATCAAGGCAATGGGAGGTACATCACATGGATGTAAAGTGTTCCTTCCTAAATGGAGACCTCATTGAGGATATATATATGCAGTAGCCCCAAGGTTTTGCTACTGACCATTCTCTTGTGTGCAGGTTGAGAAAGTCATTGTATGGGCTAAAGCAAGCCCCCAGGGCTTGTTATGCCAAGATAGATAGCTTCTTGCTATCTCTGAATTTTGTTCGGTGCAAATCTGATTCGAATGTCTATTTGAAGGTAGTTAATGGTTCATTAATGATCATTGTGTTATATGTTGATGACCTCCTCATTACAGGAAGCTCATAGGTTGAGATTGCTTCCCTAAAAGGAGCTATGAACCAAGCCTTCTCCATGACAGATTTGGGGCTCTTAAGTCAGTTTCTGGGGCTTGAGATTGCTCAAACCAAAGCTGGAATCAAGGTGCACCAGTCCAAATATGCCTTGTATTTTCTGATCAAATTCAGACAGCAAGATTGCAAAGCAAGCAAAACTCTTTTCCTTTCAAGAGTGAAGCTGGAGGAAGATGATTCTCCACCGATGGTAAACAATACTCTGTATAGACAATTGATTGGATGTTTATTGTATCTGACACATACTCGACCTGATCTTTGTTATACAGTAAGTGTTGCCTCTAGATATATGGATCAGCCTCATGAGATCCATTGGAAAGTAGCAAAGAGGATCCTTAGCTTTGTTTAGGGAACAAGGACCCATGGGATTTTCTATAAAGCCAATTCTGACCTTGAGTTAATTGGTTTTACTGACAGTGATTGGGCAGGTGATAGCACAGACAGGAAGTCCACTTCAAGTTATGTGTTCATGCTTGTAGAAGGGCCAATCAGCTGGTCAAGCAAGAAACAGAGTGCCATTGCACTCTCATCTACAGAAGCTGAGTACAGAGGAGTTGTCGATGCAGCAACTCAATGTTTATGGCTGCAGGGTTTACTTGGAGAGTGTGGTTCCGAACCTGAGTACTCAACTACCATCTACTATGATAGCCAGAGTACCATTCGATTCTGCAAGGATCCAGTTCAGAAGTAGAGAACCAGACACATTGAGATTCACATGCACTACATCAGAGAGCTTGTGCATGATGGCACCATTCATCTACTCTTCTACTCATCTTCAGAACAAGTAGCTGATATCTTCACAAAAAAAATTTGTGAGAAGACCTTCAGCAATCTCAAATCACTGCTGGGGATTTCTGATCATGCTGTCAAAGCATGAGTGGAGACAAGATTCTACAATTTTGTTTTACAGTCCATGTTTAAGGGAGAATTTTCCCAAGTTGGTTTTGCCTCTTCCCTTGGTTGTATGGACATTGCAGTATGTAAAGGGTGACTAAGCCTTGTTTCTAGGCCCTATATTTTTTATTTATTACTCATAAAGTCAGGCTTAAGGGGGGGTGTTAGAATAATCAAACCCATAGTATTACCCACTTAGACATTAATTCATTTATTTTTGTCCTATTTGCCTAGTCCATGAGTCCCACCATGTGCAAGTTGCTAATTTCCTATCCATAGAGGTCAAACTTGCCATATTTGACTCATGTAGCACTTGGGAAAGCCTTAGGAATCAAATCTGCTTTATTCCTAGCCTCCTAGGCACCTATCTACTTTTTCTGCTTTATACCCTGCTTTTTCAGTGTTTTAAGGCACATAGGAAAGCAAGACTAGGTGAGGTGAACCTGTTTTATTCCCCTTTCATCCTCCACTCTTTCGTCCATGCAAAAGCATGTATGAGCTTCCATTTCACCACTCATTAGCTTGCCTATGCACCCTTGCTGATTCGTGGGCTCCATGATAGATTTGGGATCAGCTTTTTACACCTATGGGGGATTTGCCTAATTTGGGTAAGCCTGCTTTATGCTACTTTTGGATGCTTTCTTATGCATTCAATTTACTCATGTATTCTATATATTCATCAGCCTATGTTATTACAGGGTTGGCTATTGTACACTCAGTTAATATAATTTTGTCTTACAGCTCCATATTCAGTCTCCATTGTTGATAATTTTGCATGATCAATTGTTAATTGTTGTGGGTGTAATTAATCTACTGCAGGCCTGAATTTCTACATCTATTTTTAGAGTTCAGTTAGGTTTTGAATTCAAAGTTAGGTAGAGGTTATTCTTATATAAATTAAAATGTAGTTAATAGTTTTGGGAGAGTATTTTCAAGAGAGAAGAGGCTCTACATTTTAATCGCTTCAAGTTATCAGTAAATGAATGAAATTTGCAGAGGAGGAATGTAAAATATTTTTCATGTCAGAGATTCTTGTGCCATATTTTTCTTCAGTAAGTAATTTCTTTATGTGATTGTTTATCCTATTTCCCACTCCATTTTGTATTTGCTTTCATGCTTGAGCATTAGTTTTTATGGGCTAGAATTCATCCTGCATGCTCTAGGTCCATTGTTCAAGCATTTTCAAAATATTTTCTTCTAAAGTCTTGCAGAATTCACCCTAATTAGGTGCTCTGTTTGATAGAATGTCTCCCTTTTTCTACTAATCAACTTGCTAATACCTCAAGATTGAGGAAATGGTGCCTACCTTGCCTCTGTTCATAAACTTTCAAAACCCTACCTCCTGCAATATATTTCATATCTGATTGTTGACTCCATTGCCCAATGATCTACTCCATGACTGTCCTACCAAGTCTTTTAAAACAAACTTGTCCTATTTGTCCCATAAAAAATTTGACCTTTTGATTGTCTTTGATTGAATATCTTGAAGTATAAAAACTTTGTAAATAGTGAGAGATCCCTCTCTGATTGTATTAGGTCAGAAATACATTCTAAAGTGGTTTTTACTGTTACCTTGGGATTTACCTTTCACAACCTGGGTACATTCTGAGTGATAACAAATTGGCGCTGTTGCCGGGGAACGAAGGTTCAAATCTTCCCTAGGTATAAATGACATACTTTCAGATTTGACTGTTGATGGTGAACAACAGTCAGTTATTAGCAAGGTTGTGCATCTTTCACCTGGCGACTCCATCTTTGAAGAATCCAGTTTTCAAAATTCCTATGGCGACTCCACTGTCAAAAGATTATAAAGCTTGAAGAGTTGATTCAGTATATTCATTTGTCGAGATGAGTTCTTTGTCTGCAAGGTATGCTCCTATGAATTGTGCTCACATTCCTGGTTTTCCAAACCGAATACCTAAAGTGGATTGGAAAATAGGTCTTCCAAAGTTTAAATATCAAAAGAATGATGATGCTGCCCTTCATTTGGTTAGATTTCATATGCATATACATAAGCTGGGAGTTAAATTGCATGAGGATTCTTTAATGAAAATGTTCATGGCTACTTTAGAAGGAGATGCAAGGTCATGGTATGAAGGGTTATCATCAGAAAGTTTATTTCCCCTTACTGATTTTCATACAATATTTCATGAACATTACAAAAACCAATGCCCCTCCTTGTTGCTGGTTCAAGATTTTTGTATGCATGTTAAAGGTTTCATTGAAGATTTGGAAAACTTATATAGTGAAGATGATTTAATGGATGAAGAGATTTTATAAATTTTATATGAGAACCCATTTCAGAAAAAAAAAATACAAATTAGTTGTCTTTACATTCAAGAAAAATCTCAGCAGTTAATAATTTCTTCCTCTACTGAAAGAGACATGAGCCAAAACTCTGATTCAACCAGCTACATTTATTTTCCTGAAGTAGATGATAATTTGCAGCAGTCTTGTCAATCTTTGTGTGACCAAGAAGGAATTTGGGAGATTCAATCAAACTCTTCTTCATATTATTCAACTTCTGAAGTTTTGTTTCAAGATGAGGCTGCTTATTCCCAATCATAAAACTTCTTTTTGCAATAGCAATTTCCTCTAAATTCTAATGCTTTTGTGGGTGATTACATAAAGAATTCTGATTCTACAAATTTTTCAATCTTACAGTCCCTCCACATATTTATTTTCTGAAAATGCAATTGAAGAGAAATCAGACCTTGGATTAGAATTGGAAAAAAGATATGAGCATGAAGATGATCATCCTAGTGATGTGAAAGAAGAGGGTTATACTTTTGATGGTTTTTCTGACGATTGCGGTCAGCTTGTTAAAATTTATGTTAGTGATGGTTTTAAAGAAAATTTTAGTCTACTTATATATAATGAAAAGGAAGAGAAATCATGCCATCAATCTCAGTATGTGAAACTGTCAACAATGTGTAATAAACAAAGGGATCACAAAGAAGGAGATGAGGACTCTCAATGTGATGTTTCTTTAAATCTTTCCAATTCAGAAACGTTTTGTCAAGAAGACATATTTTTGCTTAATCTTGTTGAAGAACAAAATGATATTCCTCTTGAAGTGCTTGAGAATAATGGAGTTGTAAATGTAGAAATATTAAATGAAGTTGCTGATATATCATTGAAAAACAATCATGAGAATTCCTTTGAAAGCTCTTCTAAAGATCAATTTGACAGTATGCAAGAAGAGTTAATTTTTGGACAGCCTTGTAATGACAAACAAGTGATTGAGTATTTTGAAATTTGTCATGTTTTTTATGATCCAGTAGCAGAGTATATGGATAAATTTTTTAGATGGAGTAGTTGGTTATATGTTTGCAACAAAGGACAAATTTTTCATCATAACCTATTGCTATTTTGTTCTTATGTTCTAATTTCGATCAAGCGTGAAGAAGAAATGGAGTTATTGGATAAATTGTTTGATTGGCTTCATTGGAAGTTGGATTTTTCTTGATTGGGAATTTGTGCTTAGTTAATTCGGATAGGTAGGTATGAATAAGCTCAAAATGGCGAGCATTTCTTTCAGCAGTTTTCAATTTAGTTTTAGTTTCAAGTGCAATTTAGTTACATGTTGCAGGTTGACAGAGTGGGATTTGTTTGCAAAATGGTGTCGGTTGATGGTTTAGTTCAAAACAGGTTGAGGAATTCAGAGAAAAATTAAGAGAAACCCAATGGATTTGGCACCTGGTCTACGGGGTTCTTCGCTACCTCGCAGGGAGGATAGCATCCCTAGTTGGAGCTAGTTGTTAGCACTAAATTTACTTTTGTCAGAATTGGTCTTATTGCCTTCAAAATTTTAAGTTTTCATGGGTGATTGAGTTGGTTTCCAAAGTTTTCTCGTTAATCTATTTCAAAGTTGGAAAAGAAGAGAAGTTAAAGGAATTTTAGGTAAAAAGAGAAATAAATTTTTCACAAGTGGGGCAAAAAGTTTTACTAACTTTTGAATGAAATTTATAAAATGGGTTTTATAAACCTATTATTTTATTTATATTCAAACTTATATAGTTTTGGATATTTTTTCCAAAGTCAAAAAGCAGCCTCTTATTAATCCAATGGCTAATGTAAAAAGTTAAAACTCATCAATGGGTATTAATGTTTCCGGAGAGTAAAGTTCTGAGATGGTTAAATTGGAAAGGTGGTAGAGGAATTTAAACCACTTTCCATGTGGTATCTTTTGGTGAATTCCGTGGAGAAAAATGGTTTAAGAAAAACAAATTAGTGAAGGCCCCAAAATAGACCATTATGTAAATTTGGCTTGGTTTTTAAAAAAATATTTCATTTGTGTGCTGCGCGTGAAAGGAAGGAGATAGTTTGCCATATTTTCAACGTCAAGTTTTACATGTTTACAATCACAGGGAAATAGTGAAAATAAAAAATCTGATCAAGGAGATGGAAATTGATTTTAATAGAGCAAGAAAAGGGAAGCCACCACTCAACAATGCAGAAGGGAAGCCCAAAAAGAACATCAGCTCAGAAGTGTTGCAAAAATATATACAGTGAGAGCATTCGTGGAGGTATTGGTATGTGTTTAAAGTCTAACAAACAAAATTTACAATGGAGAGTGTGCCAAAGCTTGGGATTATTCAAGTGTTTGGAGAAACTATTAACAAATATGGCTACCTTGATCAATCAATTCATGGGATTTCTCTTACAATAGATGATCTTATAGCTGCTATATGTTCTTTATTTATGAATTACAGTTAAACAATTCAAGGTTTAGAAGCAACATAGCATATTTTTCTGAAAGTGACTGTTTTAGTCATTTTATTCAACAACCCGTTTCTAGCAAAAAAAAAAGAATTTTCAAAAATTGAAAGAGTTTTTTCATCATACGATTGTGATCTACCATAAACTCTCTCAGTTTTTACCCAGGTGCTACATATTGGGAGCAACAAAGTCATCTTCAGAGGGAAAATGTTCAGATGTCAAAATGACTGTTCTAGTAATAAAATTAAAATAACTGTTTACATCAAATGAAGATTAATTTTATGAAATTGGGAGTGGCTTTTCTTCACAACATACCTATCAAAAATAACATCTTTCCATTTTCACACAGGTGCTATGGTTTAGCAGCAACAAATTTAGTTGTACAGGTCATTTTTCATGTTTTCCAAAGGACTATTTCATCCATCAAATCCAAAGAATTGTTTTGGACAAATGGAATTTAATTTGAAAAAAATGAGAGAGTTTTTTATTTCTAACAGGACTATAATCAAAAACCTCCTTCAGTTTTTACACAGTAATCATAGGTTGGGAGAATTTAAAATATCTTCACAAGTCATTTTTCCAGAAATCTATAATTTTATTATTTGAGTCATCAGCTTCAAAGGAATATTTCAAGGATATTGAGATGATTTTGGAGAAATTAAGACATGGGTTTTGTTGGGCAGATGTCCAGTTGTAAAAACCTCTCCCACATTTCACACAACTGTCACCATTAGAGATATGCAAGAGAAACGTTATTGTATCTGTTTCTATATTTAGAGTTCAGTTAGGTTTTGAATTCAAAGTTTGGTAGAGGTTATTCTTATATAAATTAAAATGTAATTGATATTTTTGGGAGAGGATTTTCAAGAGCGAAGAGGCTCTACATTGTAATGGCTTCAAGTTTTCAGTAAATGAATGAAATTTTCAAAGGAGGAATGTAAAATCTTTTTCATGTTAGAGATTCTTGTGCCATCTTTTTCTTCAGTAAGTAATTTATTTATGTGATTGTTTATCCTGTTTCCCAATCCATTTTGTATTTTATTTCATGCTTGAGCATTAGTTTTTATGGGCTAGAATTCATCCTGCATGCTCTAGGTCCATTGTTCAAGCATTTTAAAATATTTTCTTCTAAAGTCTTGCAGAATTCACCCTAGTTAGGTGCTCTGTTTGATGGAATGTCTCCCTTTGTCTACTAATAAACCTGCTAATACCTCAGGACTGAGGAAATGGTTCCTACCTTGCCTCTGTTTATAAACATTCAAAACCCTACCTCCTGCAATCTATTTCAGATTTGATTGTTAACTCCATTGCCCAATGGTCTCCTCCATGACTATCCTACCAAGTATTTTAAAACAAACTTGTCCTATTTGTCCCATCAGAAATCTGACCTTCTGATTGTCTTTGATTGAATATCTTGAAGTATAAAAACTTTGTAAATAGTGAGAGATCCCTCTCTGATTTTATTAGGTCAGAAATACATTCTAAAGTGGTTTTTGTTGTTATCTTGGAATTTACCTTTCACAACCTGGGTACATTATAAGTGATAACAAGGGGAAAGAGAATCAACAGGAAGTGTGGTGTACCAGATGCAAAACAGAGGGACACCATAAGGACAACTTCTCAACAGTCATGAATTAGGTTGCATCAGGAGCATCGAACCCGATATATACATAAGGGATGCCTTGGTGTAGAATATGGAAAAATAGAGGTCATCTCTAGGAAGACTGCTTGTACTTACAGAATATTATATGTGCGTCAGCTAGTTTATACTATAAAGTTTGAAAATTAATAGGCCATGATGAGAAGGACTACAGATCATACGAACTCCATCAAGATAAAATAGTGGATACCTAGTTGATCAAGAATGATGAGAAAATGAAAGCTGAGCAGGCTCAAGCTCAATACCCGAAAGCTATGTATACTTAGCCCCAGTATCCATAGAATTAGTACCTGCAACAACAATACCCTAAACCCAAGTGGGTGGAAATTTTATATGTCTAGGACAAGGAGGAGGATTTGGTTGCCAAAAAGGAAAATTTATATGTTATAATTGTGGACAAGCAGACATTTTTCTAGGGACTATGCAAGTTCTACAAAGACATGCTTGTATTGAAAATCCTTTGATCATACTATCTAACAATATCTGTAGTTGATTTATAAGTGGTATGATATAAATGTGGGAAATACAAAGCGTATGAAGAATCCCAACTAAAACCCCAACCAGAATATCCAAATTATTTCTGCTGAGCCGAGGAAACCACATATAGCTATCGTAACAAGAGGAGATGTTGCAACTAGAGCAAACCAAGAAACACAGAATGAACAACCAAAGGTGCAACTGAAAACAAAAAATAAAGTATCATTCGATGTTGAAAAAGAAAAATATATATTATTGGATTTGCAACCAGATTTCATTGACAAGAATCAACCATCGAGTTTTGCTGCTACACTACTGAGAAGACCAGTAATGGAGATTCCTAGAAGAATTGACCATATATTTCGAAAGAAAACAATGGGAAAGGTTAGTAAGATTAAATATATTTTTTAAATTTTCTTATCAGGAATACAAGATAAAGATGTTGTCACAGAATTGACATCTTTCATAGAATAACCTCAAGAATAGGTGCGACTAGATAGAATGGTTAACCATGTGGGAAAATATTAAAGACTGGTAGAGAGTTAAGGATGACTGCACAGATATGAGACTATGATATGGACTATATTATATTAGACTTGGGATATGATGTCAACATTCTTACAAGAAAAATAGGGGAAAGCATGGGGAAAAATTCACTTGAGTGGTATCATATACATCTTCGATTAGAAAATATGTCAAAATTCCTTCCTATCAATCAAATGAATCAAGTTCCTGTCGAAGTAGAAGGCTTCAGAATGGATACTGACTATGAAGTAATCAAAATTGTTGATGACACAAATCCATATCCTGCACTTTTGGGGATCGACTAGGTGATTGATTATCAAAACATCATCACTTTAAGAAACAAATATTAACATATGAATATTTAGAACTAAGGGTGGTTACACCAATTCATCCACTCGAAGGTAAAAGATACATCATGTCAATAAATAGTGTATTGATTAAATTGGAATTGTTGTCAACATAAGATCATAAGGAAACATTAATGAAATAGTCCAAAAAGATTAAGCCAAAATAACATAGTTGTCTATGCAGAGTTGAAAACATTATAACGTTAAGTTTCTATGAAGTGAAGATTTGGATGACCCATATAATAAGAGAGAGAAATATCAATGGTCTAGAATATTTTTTGCAATGCTTCACGCTTGTTAAATCTACAAATGACACTCTGCATAAGTCATTTTTGAGAATTTATGAAAAGAAATCCCACAATATGCAATCCGCAATTGCAAAAGAGGTTTTGTAGAAGACGAATTGCGGAAGCAGTTCAAGAAAAGTTGAAAATTAGATCCACAATCCGCAATCCACCGTTATGGAAAATTTTTTGTGAAAGACCAATTGTGGAAGCAGTTTCGAGAAAAGTCAAAAATTAGACCCACAATATGCAACCCGCAATTTTGGAAGGAAGGATTTCCCATATATTGTGGAAATATTGTTGCGGCAAGTTAAATATGGAAAGAGAATTTGCAGAAGGATAAATGCAGAAAGGTTTTTTCATAAGAGGAAATATAGTTTTCAAAAATTTAAATGTGGAATGATCCTTGTAGAAATAAGGTTTGCGAAAAGGCTTTCTGTCAGAATTGGAGTGATGCCTTATCGCACTGTTAATTCTTAGTTTTTGTAAAAAAGAGGTTATATTAAAATTTATTGATTGGTGAAGGGTCACAATGAAGATATGTGACTGTTAGATGAAGAGGAATGACTGAGGGTCTATAAGAAAATATTTAAACTTTTACACAAGTGTCTTTGTACATTCAATTGGAGATCTAAAGGTGTACATAAGTCAGAGATCGAATTATTAAACAAGGGTGGTTGGGAGGCACAAGGATAGGCTGCAAGCCTTTAGGGGGTCATAGCCTCCTTCCAGTTGTTTCTAGTAAACAAGGTGTTGGTGCATCCTTCAGTTGTAGCTAAAAATCTCGGGTGTTGGTGCATCCGACAAGTTGGTGCTCACAAACTACTTGTAAATATAATTTTGTAGTAATAGGAAGTATTGGTAGTTTTCCTGATTTGGGTTCCATAATAATATTGTGTGTTCTATGTTCTTTTTTACTTTGTTTTAAAGTGATAAAAATTAAAATAGATTTATTAATACCGATTCACCCCACCTCTCAATATTACTTGATTATCTAACAATTGGTATTAGGGTGGGCTCTTAACTAAACGTTTAAACACTTGAAGAGAGATCTTTTATCACTATGGATCAACAAGTAAGAACATCCTCTAAGGTTCCAATATTCAATGGAGAATATTATGCATTATAGAGCATTAGGAGGAGAATATATATAATGTCTATTGGACTATATGTTTGGTTGTCTATACAAACATGGTATATATATCCAGAATCGCCTCCCATAGATCTTGCATGAATAAAACAATTTGGATACAATGCTAAAGTTGTTAATGCAATCTTGGATGGATTATCTAGAATAGTCTTTGCCAAAGTGATGCATTGAAAAACATCAAAGGAGATATGGGAAAAATTGCATACCATCTATGAAGGAGACATCAATGTAAAAAGGGCCAAACTATAGACTTTTAAAACTCGGTTTGAAAGTCTAAAAATGAAGGAAGAATAAAACATTTCAGAATACTTTGAGAGAATTGGTGAAATCATTAATGCAATTCAAGGGCTAGGAGTAGAATTGGAAGAAAATGAAATAATTGAAAAAGTACTAAGATCATGTTATATGGAATTTTACACCTCTTGCGGACAATATCTATTCCTCTAACCTGCAAAGCACAAGTGTAGAAATAAAGAGCACAACATTATATCTTTCCCCTAAGTAATCAATTTGAATAACATGAAACCAAAATATTACCTCTGACCTTATTCCTTTTTGTCCTTGTTCCAATTTTTCTTGAAAATTTTAGTACTTGCAAAATAGATCAAAAGACAAAAACCCAAAGTGAGAGCATCATGACAAACCAATTACCTATGTCAGTGATCAAGGATTCCAACAATATCTAATCTGCAATTAAAACACATTAAATATGGGAAAAGGGAGAACTTTTGTATTAATCATGAGAGAGTAAAGTTACAACCAAGACTTGATGTTGATGGCTTTATCCTCTGAAGAAAACCTACAATCCATCACACCTATGACATTCTCTTCACATACAATCCCACTCTATCTTGCCTCCAACTTAGATCTAAATCCAACGACATAAGGGTACTTTCTTTGGCCTCCCTCACTCACATTATGAAGGATTCATTTATAGGCCAAAACAGATGAGATTAACTTGGGAAATGGATAGGAAATGATCCCAACAGGTGAGGGAGGTGAATGCAACCTCTCCCATGCTAGTAGAAACTGACTCCAAGGAGGTTTCTACAAGGAAGCTTCTAGAAAATTATTTTTTCTCATTTTTGGTTGACCACCGCACTTAGCTGAAGGTGCAACAGCACTGACCTAACTTGTTGTCAAAGGAAACAGGGTTCAATGCTCCTTGCTCCACTACAAAAAGCACCCTCGGTGCTCTATCATAAATGGAGAAAAGGGCCACCCTTCCAAAAGATGGAAAAAATATACCAAAGGGATCTCAAGTCAGGATTTCTAAAAGGAAAATAGGCTATTGTGAAATTTTTAGGTGCAACATAATGCCCCCCAAAGTATGAAGCTAGAAGGAAGTGATAGGTGAAATAGTTTGCAAGATATTAATCTGGTATAGAGTCAATGATAGTTGACCTCATAAGTGACATAGGACAAATAACTGACTTATCCAACTGAATCATGGTTGTGTACAAATACATTGCAGATACATGATGATGACCGTGTCATGTCTAAAAGAAATACACTGTAGAGCCATGAAATGTAGGAGGTAGAACATGGATACATGATATACAAGGTAGATCCATGTCACCCGACCTGAAATACTGGACGTAGCCACCAAACATACAACGTGGATCCGTGTAAAGAATTTAACAGTTCTCCAAATGCAACATGAAGATAGGAAACTAGATTTATGAAGCGTAATCGTTCAAGGTCTTCATTCCAATTTCAATAGATACGATTATAACCATGTGAATAGATGTTTTGGAGTCAAACATGGCATAAACCACTTGATTACTAGTCATTGATGTTTATTGTTAACAAGTGCGATGGAAATCATCATTAATGTCCATGATCCCTAAGTTATCTTAGTACATTATTCCAAGTGTGAATATATTTTTTGAGGTCAAACACTTTGAGAGAATCTCTCAATTAGAGGTCGGTGATGAAAACCTATTGTTGAAAGAGAGGAAACCTGCCATTGAGGCATGCAGGCTTCAAGGTGCTTTGACTATGTTTCTAGGTATGATTCCTAGATGATGAGTTGAAGTTTATAGGAATAGACTTGTCAAAGGAGGGCCATGATGATTCCCCCATCAGTGACATGAAACATGGAACAAAATTTGATTTGAAGTAATGAAACTGACTCAGACATGACTGACTTTATGGATAAGTAAAGCTATTGATGAGTTATTTTTTGGAAGAGACATCCTTTAAATGATTTGTGGCACGGCAAATGACTTGACAACATTGACTTGATGAGAATAGAACTAGATGTAATGCAAGGAATGTGACAAATCATTCTTTGCATTGAGTCAAAGGAGTCATGTGACTCACAAAAGTGGATTAACTTGAAGACAAGCTGAATACCCAACTGTTCAGATATGCAAATGCAGATAGGTGTCATGTTCAAAGGTGTAATGTAGACAACCATAAATACAAATGAAAAACATTCCCCTTACCCTTAATTTCCACATATTGAGAGATGAGTGCCTCATTTCATTTTTACGAGTCCAAAGAGGGTAACAAACACTCATTATAGTCGATCAAGTGATGAGTCCATTTTCACATGTTTTATGAACATGAGAAAGGAGGGGTTCGTTCCC
This sequence comes from Pseudotsuga menziesii, assembly GCA_001517045.1. Lineage (NCBI taxonomy): Eukaryota > Viridiplantae > Streptophyta > Pinopsida > Pinales > Pinaceae > Pseudotsuga > Pseudotsuga menziesii. The sequence continues at coordinate 177,656 of LPNX010225036.1, forward strand.
AGATAGGGTCTTCCATCGTTTGATTTTATGAGTCCAATGAAAGTGAACTTAGTATCGTTCATGTTTAGAGAGTCTAAATGAAGACTCAAGGAAACTCTAAAAGGGTCCTTTTTCATAAATAGGACTAGTTGGTCCAAAAAAGAGATAACCTACCACCGACTAGTTGACTGTTTTGATACTTTTACAAGAGTGAACATAACAAGTTCACTTGGAAATATTTTTTTTGTTTTTAAGGATAATGAAAATATCTTAAATATAACTATGTTGTGGGTTTCCTCTTTCATAATCCACTTTTTACGAGTTTGAAAAAGAGAAAAAGTAGACTCGACACCTTTTTACTGGTTATTTTACGAGCATGTGAAAAGTGTGAAAGACACTCAGTACTTTTTCATTGTCACTCTAAGATTGAAAAGGACAAAAAGAGCACGATTCATAGCCTCGAGCCAAATTTTAACCTACAAGATCAAAAAACACATTAAAAAGACAACTTCATTAAAACTATACAAACAAATAAAAACCCACTTTATAAAAAGTAATTTTGGATTTCAAAATAATAAATTGAAATAAAATACCAAAAGTTTCAAAGTTACGATAAATAGAATGGAATATTAAAAAGGTCTTACCATTGTCATTTACCATTTGGAGAGTTTAGGATTTGGAGTGAAACAAGGAGAGCTTCCTTTGGTGATTGCAATCATTTTGGCCCACCGTTTACCGATTTTTCTTCAAAGAGGTAAGCATTATGACAATTTATTTTCATTCTGTTGGAATATATTAAACCCACTCACAACTTAGGATAAAATAATTAATCATTATTGATTAATTATTCACCCACTAGCTTAATTAAGTGGCACCTTAAAGTCAATGCAT
>LPNX010225036.1:179437-204249 GCA_001517045.1 Pseudotsuga menziesii
TTTTTTTGCTTTTTCTGTTTTTTCCGCTTTATCCTGCTTTTCTATGGATAAGATAAAAGCTAGTCAACTAGGAAACTGGGTGCTTTTGTTTCCAACCCATCCTCCATTAGTTTTTCTCCATTTTNATGAAGCATGGTGTGAACCTAGCATCTCCTCTTGTTCTCTCTCTCAAGATTTCTTGGCCTCTACATTCTCTGATGAAGTTGATCATGATGAAGAAGTTTATCATACAGTTCATGTTGTTGCTACCCTCTTTCATTCGAATGCTTCCTCCTTCAATGAAGAAGTAAATATTGAAGAGCCATCTTTTTCTGTGTCTCTTGAAGGTGATTTTTCTTCTTGTGATACTATTGATGAAAAAGAAGTAACATATGGAGCTGATGCTGATATTGATTATGATCCTATAACCCATTCATTGTTCTCTCAATCTCCCATCTTAGATTCTGAGATCTATGTGCCAGATTCTTTACACCTCTTGCATGCCTCTCTCATTGATGGTGCGCAACCTAGTGACTTCCAGGATGTTTGCTTAGCCACATCAAGCCTTATTTGTGTCATACCACTTACCATACTTGATCTCATGTGCTTCAGCATATCCTTCTTTGTTCTTGGCATCAATAATCAGAGCCTTCTTGAAGATTGTGAACATCTCATTCTTCCCATCCATCATTCAGATTTTTACACCTATCAGTTTTCCCCAGTTGCTCATAATTTTCCTAGTCTAGCCCTATATCCTCATGGAGCCATTGAAGACTTTGTCCTTGCTGTTCCATATGTTAATATTTCTGATATATCATATTTTTATCAGCCTCATATCAGATCTATACAGGTGCTACATCAGATTGAAAGATTGACATGTGATTCACATCACAATTTTGCAGCTATTCAGGGAATTGGGTGTGAAATAAATTGCCTTATGTTTTGTACTCTTTGGAAAGGAGTATGCACAAATCTCTTTTCCATTTCAGATTATGTTTGTAGATCAGAGTTTGACAGCAGAAAGAAGCATTCAGATAATTCTCCTACTTCATCAGTTGATGAGATACAAGGAGTCTCTCCTCTTCCTTCTTCCAGGTTCTACACTCCAGCGCATGATCATGGAGTTCATGATTTCTTCAGCAAGCCCTTCATTCAGAAGCAGTTCAGTCAACTAATTAAAGTGAAGTTGAAGATATGTTGAAGACATATTTCAAATTTTGTGCCTTGTCCTATCTTGAGGGAGGATTTTCCCCATGTGGTTTTGCTTCTTTCCTCGCTTTTCTGGACATAATAATTGTACAAGGGTGATCATAGCCTTGTTGCTGGGCCCTATATGCATCCATACTTTTTGTCATACCATCATAAAGTCAGACTTATAGGGGGGTGTTGGAATATATTAAACCCACTCACAACTTAGGATAAAATAATTAATCATTATTGATTAATTATTCACCCACTAGCTTAATTAGGTGGCACCTTAAAGTCAATGCATGCCATATATATCCTAGGAATGAGTTATTTCTGATTCTGGGTTCATCTAGAATTAGTATGCAGGACCTTATAGCAGATTCTTCTTTTTTCTGCTTTTTCTGCTTTATCTTGCTTTTCTATGGATAAGATAAAAGCTAGTCAACTAGGAAACTGGGTGCTTTTGTTTCCAACCCATCCTCCATTAGTTTTTCTCCATTTTCTAGGATTAGCATGTTACTTCCATATCCTTGAAAACTCACTCATGCTTTTTCCAACTCATGAGGTCCTTGATAGATTTAGCAAGTGCTTTATCCACCTATGGGGGTTTGCTATATTTTGGTAAGTCAACCTTTTTTAGCTTTATGAGTTGTTTCCATACAATTCGACTTCCCCATGAGGGATGTACTATTTATGTACTCTATTATTCATAATTATTCAATGGAAGGATACACACCAATATTCATCTCTTCATTCATGTGATTCAGTCTCTTTTCTTCTCTCTTATTTTCCTGTGTATGCTTGTGAGAATTCTTAGTAGCAAGATCTATTTCCTGTGCTTTTTTTTAGCATCATTGCACATAGCATTGATCTATTATTTCTGCACATTCCCATAGTTAATTTTCTATTTTTTAACTGAAGCTAGAAGGTTTTTAAATGATTTAGAGGGGATTTTTTACCGAAGGTCAAGAGTTTCAAGAATTTTTAAAGACCCAAAATTTTTGTTGTGGCGGCCTTTTTGTTTTTATGCCCATGAGCACGATGACGCTCTGTCGAGTTTGGACAAGTGTGTCGTAGGCACTTTGTCCATAACTGGCATAAGCACTGGTGCACGACGCTCTTCCAATATTGAGTTAGAGGCACCTATGGCTCTCTGTCCATAACGGGAAGAGGCACTGGGCGATCTATGTATGAACAACAAGGGCGCTATAGGATAGTTGTTTCAAAACACCATCTCCCTTATTCATCCAAAATAAATTTTTTGTCTTTATTTTTATTAAAAACAATATTTTTCTATTTCCTTTACCCATGAAATGGTTACTAATACATGTTTTTTATATTTTTTTCAGGTCAAAACAATATCCATACCATGGTTATCTGGAAAGAGAGAGAGAGCATGAAACAATAGACTTCCAAGATGTTAGTGATCTAGCTACCGTAGAGGCTCTACGGAACTGTGGGCTATTGAAATTCTTCAAGGTACCAAGCATGAAGGCCTACATCCATCTTCTATCTTACATTATTGATATGTGGGACCCCAAGAAACAACACTTTGTGGTAGGGACCCACATCTTGACTATAGACATTGAGGATATATACTTCTTGAGTGGGCTGTCTCAGAGGGGGAGACCAGTGGTTCTATCTGGGCCACAGGGTTGAGAAATTTCCTTGGATTATATTATTGATTGATATTGTGCATTGGGGAAGCAAGCTCAATTTGGGAATCTCGCATCCAACAGATAGTGGATCATCCTTTGAGGACGATAGTCTATACTATCAGGAAGGTGGTCAGGACTAAATCTGCTCACCTAACCACTAGGGTACACATGTTGTATGTCCTAGAGTGTATGGAGCCTATAGTTTCTAACCAGTGTGAGGGCATGCTAGTTAGCCTAAAGGACCAGCTGAACAAGAGCAAGTGGGGAATGCTCAAACAATTTGGTTATGGAGCTGTGGTGGTTTCTTTCATCCTGCAGAGGGTACCCCACATGAGGCACTAGGTGACTGCGAGTAGACTAGACCCTGAGGATCCTAGGATGCTTAGGTGGGTTTATGTCATGGCCCACCATGGTGGTGGGGGTCCTAAATTTGTCTAGAGGATAGTATTCTTTCATTGGTTGAGATTCCAACTACTCATGATTGAGGATTATGCCTACGAGGGGGAATACTTCTACAAGGATCCAAAGCTTCTACTACCCGAGAGAGAGGAGTGGGATGATCTTGGTAAGAAAGACACTATCCATCATGTTTTTTAATTTTTCAATTTTATTTTATTTTTATTGTTTAACATTGCGACAAGCAAACAAAAATTATTTATGTAGACATTGGACCTGTACGTCCAACTGGGATGTCACCTATTGACATGCGAGCTGGGATAGAGATATGGTGGGATATCGCTCTGAGGCAAATGAGTAGCTTAGAGATATGGAGGAGAACCTCCAACGTTTGACTGTAGGGATTTTTGATGTTACAACTCATGACTTACCCAGGCTCTACCAGTGTCATCCTGTGGGGGTCTCGAGATGGTTTGCCAGGATGCTTCGTAGAGTGTCCCAGGCCATTATATACTATCATGAACACCACCATGACGATGAATATTCTATCAAGACTTTCCAATTTTTGTATATGTATTGTTACTGAAAGATTCGAATATTCATATTTTTCCCTTAATATGTATATTTTGAACTCATGACAGTCTTGAAGTTTTGAGGGCACTGAAACCTTGACATTTCAGCCCATTTTTGTATCTCAATTTTACAGTTTTTATATATATATGAAAAACTTTATTTATAGTTGTGTGTGCAAAAAATCTGATATGTGAAATATATGGCTACTTATGAATTTACATGCATTTTTTTAATGTTATAATGGATTTTTAATTATGAGCAATATACCAATCTAAGACATAATTAGCTAGGGAATCTTACATAGCATTCAAATGTCCTGGAACATATTGATATGTGACATGCTCAAAGGACATATCCAAGAGTCTAACTCTTCGAAATGTACAAAGGTGTAGGGGGTTTCAGATAGTGGAGACTTGGTTAAGCTGTTGAACAACTAGTTCATAGTATAGGTGAACCCTAATCTTCCTTACATCATAATCTAGGGAATCTGTTAACAATCCAATAAATGCATGATAATCTATGAGATTTTTGGTGGAGGGACCTAAACAAACACCCCTTGAACTCACCAAATCACCTGTAGGAGAGTACAATACTCAATCTAACGACACAATATTTAATGTGTAATGATTAGCACCATCCATGAACCCAGTAAAAGTGGTAATCTATCCATTAGACATAGGACATACCTAAGTAGGGTTTGTGAAACACATCTTAAATCACACAAAACCCACACATTCAAATTAAGACAAACATTAATATACAAACAGTATTTACAAATAGCCTATGCTAGATGACCTAAGAATAGTATCTTTTAAGGTAGAGCCCGTTACGGGGCTCACCTAGGGGTATCCCATCATAATATACTAACTCATATGCACTATTTTCCAAGATGCAACTAATAATGTAAGGCCCATGCCATATAGATTCGAATTTATGTTCCCCTAGCTTATCATGTTTCTGGTCATAAGTCAAGACCATATCTCTTTGTTCAAAGAGAGGGGCTGAATGGTTCTGTCATATTGGGCTTTCATCCACTGTTTATGTGCCTCATTTGCTAAGGAAACATTGTGGTGAGTTTCATCAATTTTATTTAGATACCGAAATCATTCCTCTTCTATAGTGGTATTAGGAAAAAGTTCTAGAATGAGTTTTAGAGAAGGGATCTCACATTCTATCGAGAGAGTTGCTTCCAATCCATATACCAGTTGGAAAGGTGTGAAACCAATGGAAATATTTACAGTGGTCCTATAGGCCCAAAGTGCAGAAAATAGTTACAAGTGCCAGTTTGAATTTTCCTTCCGTACCATCCACTGAAGCATGGTTTTCAAAACTTTATTTATCACTTCAACCAAGCCCTTGGTCGGAGGGTAGTAAGGTGTAGAGTTGTTGTGGAGAAACCCTAACTTCACACTAAGTTCTACCATCATTTTGTTCGGGAAGTGTGACCCATGGCTGGTCACAATGGCCCTAGGAATATTGAACCTAGCGATGATATGCTTAAATAAGAACAATGTAGTTGTTTTCTTGTCTTTGGCATATGTGGGAATAGCCTCAGCCCATTTAGTGAAATAGTCCATAGCCACAATAATGTAGCCATCCCCCTTGGCTGAGGTAGGTCTACAATGCATGAATTATATGCCCCATTTTTCAAAAGGGACAACTGCTCTGATAGGATGAAGCAGAGATGGATGAGTGCACTTCTTGGTAGTTATAATCATTTGAGAGGGTGGACATTTCTTGACCGTTTCAATACAGTCTTTGAAAATTGAGGGCAGAAATATCATGCACACAAGATCTTCTGGGAAGTAGCCAACCCAAGGAGATGACCGGAATAAGCTTCACAATGGCAATCATTTAAGACGATCTAAACCTCTTCATTTGTAAGACAATGTCTTAATATAGAATCTATGCCATGACAATCTAAGGTATAATTCAGAATGAGATAGCATTTAGCTTGGTGGAGGATACGAAGACATTCATTGTGAGTTGTGGGGGGCTGATATTGTAAATTCTGGAGATAAATAATAATATCTCCATACCATGGATCAGCCATACTAATGAGAAACAATGATTCATTAGGTAATGAAGAAAAGGGTTTTGTTTCTTCCGTAGTATGGGGAAGGTCACATATAATCTTAGTAAAAACAAGAGACTTATTGGAAGTAGTTTTAGCAAACTCCAACTCAAATTCCTGAAGGATAATGATCCATCATGAGTATTTTCCCCCAAGTACTTGACGTGTAAAAATGTAGTATATAGGGTTAGATCCAGCATAAACATTGGTAGTGTGAAGCAAGATATAGTGATAGAACTTCTGGACCGCGATGATCATGGCCAGAGCTAACTCTTCACATGTGAGTCATAGGTTTCGGAGTCCAGAAGACTCTTACTAGCATAATAGATCACATGTTTTAGGCCATGTTCATATGTTTGAACTAGGACCATGCCTATAGTTGACATGCATGTAGCCACATACAAAGAATAATACTTAGTATAGTCAGGTGGTTGCAACATAGGTACATGGGTGAGATCATGTTTGAGATTATCAAACACGTGCTGCAGGAAAACATTGTAGATAAAAGGTGTATCCTTTTTCAGCAATCTCATAAAACCATGCGTGCCTTCCCTTGCAAACTTTGGAGTTCTGTGATGTTTGTAGGAGTGGGTAGGACCAGGATAGATTCGATTTTCAAAGAATCAATATGGATGCCATCCTTGGAGATGATGAAACCAAGCAGTCAACTAATTTTGACACAGAAAACACATCTGTGGGGCTTCAAACAAATATTGAAATGATTACATGTAAGGAAAATAGCTCTCAAATGATCGACATGAAGGTCCCACTACTTAGAATGAGCAGGCAGGTCATCAAGATAGGGTTCCACAATGTGCTTTATATCATGAAAAGCATATGACATAGCGCATTGAAATGTAGCACCAACATGCTTCAGGACAAAAGGTAATTTCCAGTAGGAAAAGGTCCCCCATGGGAAAATAAATGCCGTATTATGTTGGTCTGATGGGAAAATATCTATTTTATTATATACAGAAAATCAATCCATAAACGAAAAGTTGACGCTTCTGGCACAATTATTGTTTATTTGATCGATATAGGGAGTGGGGAAATTGACTTTTAGACAAGCCCGATTCAAGTCCCTAAAGTCGATACAAACCTTGATAGTACCCTGCTTTTTATTCACAGGAACTATGTTGGACACCCATTCATTTAAAGGCATGGGGTAAATGAAATGAGCCCTTAGAAGTTTTTCAACTTCCTCCTTAATGGTTTCTTCTTTTCATGGATGTACTTGTTGTAATTTCTGGCAAACTGGTTTGGCACCAGGTTAGGTTTTGATCTCGTGAACAACAATGTAGGGATCAATCCCTGGCATTTCTTCATATGTCCAAGTGAATACATCTCTAAATTCCTTAAATAAGGTTGTATATAGCTGAACCTTGGAAGGTGACGATGTTTGGCTTATTTGAATATGCTCTGAAATACCTAGTTTCACTAATATATCTATGGGTATAGTTTTGGTAATATTGCATTGATTTCCCTTAGACTCGACATTATGGGTGAGGATCGGAGACTGAGGATCCGTAACTACATCAATTGAAATTGAAAATGCAAAGTTCTCTTCTACCATATGGAAAGGGGGAAGGAAAGAGGATCGATGGCGATGGTCTCTCCAAGGCATCTCCTCAAGTGACATAACTTCCATAATGGATTCATTTGTAGGAAGGGTATGTAACAGATAATCTAGACATGGGGGGGGGCAAGTTGTCTAGCCAATATGGAAGATGATAGAAATATGAGGCAACCAACAAATGGTCGTTGATGGTAGGGTCCTTGGTGGATTCTATTACATTCTAAACTTCTTCAAAAGGGGTAAATGATGTTGATTCAACAAATTATTTTCCTTTGCCTATAATAGAGCTATAAATCATGTTTATGGAAGAAATCTATGAAGGAGGAGGAGGAGTTGACAATGGAAAGACTCCCATGAGTGGAGAGTCGTTAATAAGACCTATTCCGATATTCTGATACTATGGGGTAGTCAAAAGTGGGACGTTGTTTGCACTATTTGAAATACCATTAGGAGTGATGAAATATAATTGATTGATAGTAACAATCCTTCCTTGGAATGGAACTGGATGATCCAAAAAATAGTTGATTCTACAACCTGCATAGCATAAAACCAGTTATGACCTAGGAGTCGGTTGTAATCCAAAGGTGCATCAATGAATTCAACGTGGATGGAGACTGATTTTTCCCCCATCTTGATCTGGATGGTAGGTGGTAATCCATGACCATCAGAGGCCTTGAGTGTGGTAGGTGAATGATTAATTTCACGAGAACCAATGGATATCCAACAAGATAGGGACATGACCGAAGTAGAGGCTTCCTCATCCAAAACAGTACGATGGATATTCTTTCCAGCAATCTTAGTTGATAGTTGAAAATCCAACTAATGTGAGAGTCAGGTCTTAAAGTCATCCAGTTTGAAAGTGATGATGTTGATGTTCTCATGATCCATAGCTCCAAGTGCCTTGAGAAAAATTTTCCGTTGGGTGGGACAAGTTTAGAGTACTTCTAGACCTGACATAACGTAGCGTTCCTGGGCCAAATATTATACAATGTTATATTATTGGGTGGCACATGCATTAGGATTAATAATTGAATTATGAAGAGTACTATTGGGTGGGAGGAAAACTACCTCAAGTATAGGTTTTTCAATATGAATACCATTACTAGGAGGAGGTGTGGAAGTTGAGGGTTTCTCGGGTGGAACTTCATTAGGTTTCTTCTCTAGAGTGGGGTCATAAATATGTGCTCTTCTATTTAGGTTAATTATTTCACTAGACATCATTTTAACTTCATCAATCGATGAAGAATACCCATGCAAAGACTGATGGTCAATCAATTGTTGTTGGGTGGGGAAAGAGTCTTTTAGAACTGCTGGAGTCGGTGAACCTTTCAAAAAATTATTAACTTCCTCTCGACGAGGACATTATTTGGTGAAATCATCACCTCCATAGATTAAGTAGGGATATTTTACCTTTCTCTTACCTTTTGAATTGACATAAAGATTTGGTGTTTTTTTCCCTTCTTGTTGATTATCAGGTTTCTTCGATTTATTTTTTCCTTTCTTCTTTCCACCTGAAGATTCAACAGATTGGATCGCATTTATCTCAGTGAAAGCAACAAGAGAAGGTGCATTTTTGGATGGTGGTTATAGTCGACTTACTGGTGCGGCTGGTTGAGTTTGATTTTTGGTACGTTTTTCTACTATTTGTTCTTGAACTAAGCCAAGGATGCCATCAACATGTGGTTCATTTGCGGGTCTTGATGGATCGGTTATGGGGCTAGGAGCATGTGAAATTAGGTCATAAAGAGTACCTAACTAGGAGTAAACCAAGTCTAGGTACTGAGCACAACTAATAGCTTTCTCCTCTATAACATTGCCTCCCATGAAAACATCTCTAGCAATGGGTGGAAGTAAAGACTTTGTGAACCAATCAGCGAGTAACTCGTCAGGAATAGGGGCCTTAATTAACCTTCATATTCGCCTCCATTCATGAATGTGATCGGATATATGTGTTGAAGTGGTTTGTCAAAGTTAGATTAACAAATCTGTACTTGTCTCACATCGTATTGGTAATTGAAAGTTATTTAAGAATTCCATTTCTAAGGATTTGAAATCCCAGCAAGAGTGCTGTGGTAGCAATATATACCATTTTGAAAAAATGCCTGTGAGGGTTCTCTAAAATAGCTGTAGAATGATTGAATTGTCCATCAGAGAATTGAATGAACACCATAGATGAAAATTCATCACATGTTTCATAGGATCCTCACCGCGTTTACCGTCAAAATTTGGTATATCTAATGGTAATTTGACCGTAATGGCTGGCCAAGAGCGGTCATGATGGATAGGATCATTTATCAATCTGAACATATCTGGAAGATCTAATGTAGCCAGAAATGGCAATTGTTGATTGGGTCGAGGATACTGGTAATACTAATATGGAATTTGCTAACCATTATGACCATAGACAGATTTATAAATGGGCATGGATGATTCCCTTGAGGCTTGTTGATTAGGTTGTTGGTTACCAGGAGGTGGGGCACCCAAGGGAGGAATACCTCCAGGGGGTGGTCCTCCAAGTGGTGGTCCTCCATAAGGTGGGCCTCCAAATGGTCCACCAGGTCCTTCGGATCCTCTAGGTCCTCCAGGTCCTCTCAGGGGAATGCCAGGTTGTGGGCCCCTAGGTGGACCACCATACCCCCAAGCAGTATTTACAAAATATCCCCCATAATAAGGAACATTAGACTAATTTGGTTATCCCCAAGGTACAAAAAAATTTCTACAGTAAGGCATTCCACTATTAACTACCACTGACGGTGGTTGTTGATAAGCTTGATTAACCATGGGTGGCTAAGTTCTGAGATAAGTATATCCCCAAGAAACTGGAGTAAGAGCAGGTTTGACCCACGAGGGTCCTCCCTAGCTGGTCGGAGGTACAACCGTAGTATATGATGCATTTCTTTTTATTTCAATAAAAACTAGCTAGGGTAAGGAAAAGACCATTTCTTTTCTTTAAAAAAAAAACCAATTCAAATGCCACTTCCAATAATTCAAATAACAAGACCTAAAAAGAAAATCTAAAGAGAATTATTAAAACACAAAAATTTCACCAATAAGAATTTTGATTTTCTGAAACAAGAAAAGAAAGAAAATCCCCTAAGATTTTTAGAATTAACTTTTCTTAAAAATGTTAGAAAGACCTATATGTCGAACTCACTCATGCAACTGAAAAGCAAACCTTCCCAAAGCATAAACAAAGATAAACTAACTGATTTATTTTTGTATTTTTTAATTGAAGTTATGAGATATAAAAGACATAAAGTATTTCAAAATAAGCTAACTCAATCAGAGGCTATGGATTTCCTTTTCAAGATAAACTTTTCAGAGATCATAGCATACAAAAATAAAAAAGGTCCAAGGCAATCTTTCACCAAATTCCTTTCAAAAAAATTTACTAAATGAAGAAGGTAAATGCATTGAAACTAAGCTCAACGAATGAGACTCAGTTGATAAAAAATAGCAGAATCAATTACTCAGAAAACTCAAGCAAGTGACACTAGAATCTTTTAGAGAAGTGAAAAACATAAAAAATAAAAAACAGGAATTCCAAAGGGCCTATTTCAGTGCACAAAGGCAAGATGCACCAGAGCACTATAGTAGGGTCAGTGCTTTTTGTCCACTTTAGTAGGGCTCCATCAGTGCTTGATGTCAACTAAAAAAAGGCACTTTCGACACTCTTCACCAGAAGGAAGAATGCACTGTGATGGGGTCAACGCTTTGTCAACCAAAACTTACTGCGACGACGGATAAGTAGATGAGAAAATCAAATATTTTCATAAGAAACCAAGAAACTAACATGAGTTGGATTGTGAGGGATAAAACACAACTTCTAAATAGAGGCAATAATCATAATAGTAAGATAGATTGCTTACCTCATTAGCTGAAATGACTAAAGGAATAGAGTGTGAGCTTCATACATGATAAAGTTACCAATGATAGTAGATCTAACTGGATCTACACTAGATCTGAGTGGACCTTCCCTAGAACTAACTGGATTAATCTATCCCAAATGAGTCACTAATTTGGTTTTGAAGAATTTTACACCTCTTATGGATAAGAGTTGTTCCTCTACCCTGCAAAGTGCAAGTGTAGAAGAAAAGAGCACAACATCATATCTTTCTTCTAAGTAATCAATCTACATAACACGAAACCAAAATCTAACCTCTGACCTTAGTCCTTTTTGTCCTTGTTCCAAAATTTATTGCAATTGTCAGTACCTGTAAAATATATCAAAAGACAAAAACACAAAGTGAGAGCATCATGACAAATCAACTACCTATGTTAGTGATCAAGGAGTCCAACAATATCTAAATTGCAATTAAAACACATCAAATATGGGAAAAGGGAACAATTTTGTATTAATAATGAGAGAGTAAAGATACAACCAGGCCTTTATGTTGATGGCTTTATCCTTTGAAGAAAACCTACAATCCTTCACACCTATGACAATCTCTTCACATACAAGCCCACTCTATATTGCCTCTAACTCAGATCTCAATATAACAACATAAGGGTACTTTCTTTGGCCTCCCTCACTCACATCATGAAGGCTTCATTTATAGGAAAAAGCACATGATATTAACTTGGGAAATGGATAGGAAGTGATTCTAATAGGACATGGAGGTGAATTCCACCTTTCCCATGCTAGTAGGAACTGACCCCAAGGAGGTTTCCACAATGAAGCTTCTAGAACATTATTTTTTCTCATGTTTGGTTGACCGACGCACTTAGCTTAAGGTGCAACAACACCGAACTAACTTGTTGTTAAAGGAAACTAAGGTTAGTGCTCCACTCCATTGCAAAAAGCACCATTAGCACTCTGTTATAGCTAGAGAAAAGCATCATCCTTCCAAAAGATGGAAAAAAGCTACCAAAGGGATCTCAAGTTAGGATTTCTGAAAGGAAAATAGGCTACTATGGAATTTTTAGGTGCAACAGATCACTTCCAATGATTTGTAATCCAAACATTTCTACCCTAGAATATAGAGAAGATATTGACAAAATCACCATGGAAGAACTAGATGGGATCCTCACAGCTTATGAAATGATGATTGGAAAAGACGATTCTCAAAAGAAGGAAGTAGCTTTTAAATAATCTAAGGTAGTGTTGAGGCCTGGAAAATCGTAGGTTACAATAGTTAGAGATTCTTCCCAGTAAATGTTCCCAACTAGCCTGTTACTATTTGGTATGGGGAATCCATCCGGTTTACGGTCCAGCTACTGTAGGTCAAGTGACGAAATAAAAGGTTTTACCGGTTACGGATCAGTACACCATGTATATTTTAATTTTTTATGTTTAAGTATGATATGCAAGTGCCTATCTAAAAATTCAAATTTGATAAAGAATACCACGAGCGGTCACAATCTGATGCGCAGGTTCTTACCTCTTGTCTTAACTCTCTCGCATCTGAATCACACACAATAAGAAAAACTAAAACTAACTATCTAACCTATCCCTAGGGAGTAAGATTATCATTTATCAATGTGTAATTTATTTTGCGCATGCATTAAGAAAAATCACAGATAGTTGTTACTTATTTCAAAGAGCATGAACATTTATAGATGTATGAACAACAAGATAGCTCATTGTTTATGAAAAGCCTTCATTACTCACAGTATAAATTTCATAGAATAAACTAGAGCGCATTCATAACAAGAACATAGGTTCAAAGATTTAGAACGATTTCACAATTAATGGACCACATCTAAAAATGAAATAGTTCACATTCAACAAATCCACAACACAACATTTGAAACCTTCCACCAAGATTTATCCAAGAGGAAACTTGTAATTTATTTATTGCAAAAGGAAATAGTTATTATTACAACATACTCTCACAAATCTATCTAGGAAAAAGTCCCTTCTTCTGTCTACCTCTCCTATACTTATACTACAAGAAAAACTCTTGGAATACTCCTCGGTGACCTTTAAGCTTCCCCCAGCCGTTCAGTCCCACAATTTTGTCTTTTAGTGAGAGCTCATGATCTATACAATACATTACATTTCAGATTAAGATTTTAAGAGAACTTTATAAAAAGGGACCAGCTTGATAACTAATTAACTTTTCCCCAAGCCTGGAGCTCTGCTGCTATCAATTTGTTTGAGATCTTAAACCCTTACTTTCTTCTTCTCTTTCTTCATCTTTGCTTCTTCATTTTCTTTCTCTTCCTTCCTTGCTGCCTCCTTTCTTCTGCTTTGTCTTCTAGACATATCTTCTCTATAGAAGCAATCACCCTGTCATGAATAACCAGTGGTTATATCACTTAGCATTTGACAAAGTAACACAAAATGTACTAAAACATAAATCTTGTAAAGTGAACTATCAAAAATATTAATGTATGAAGAGAAAAAATGATAACGCAAAGAAAATCCTACACTTTTGTATCTTGAAATCCGCTAAATCCTCTGTCCAAACTAAAATCCCAAGCCCAGAAAACAGACTCTTTATCTCAATCCAGGCCGCATCTGGACGAATTCGACATCCTCTGATGAAAGCATGAAAAATGACAAAGTAACCGCCATTAAAAAATAGTGTAAAAGCACACGAGAAAGGTGGGAAAACCTGCATCGGTGGGAAAAATACTAAGCATCGAACAAAAACAAAAATCTCATCGATGGGTAGAAACACTACAAGTCAGATGGTTAGTGCATTAAGGAGCTACAATGGCGAATGACATAAGTACTACAACCTTCGCGACAATAGGACATCATCGATGATTGGAAGAATAGGGAACTAACTAGAAATGCATCTGTAGATAAACCAACTAAATATCGGAAATATAGTGTACTACTCAGCCGCAATGGTAGGAAAAAAGTATCAGACTACAACTTCTGCTTTCAAATGAAAACTACGGTGAATGGAAATTTTAATGACTAAGTATCGGTGATGGTGAGCTCAATGGCGCCACCGTGTCGACGACTCAAAGTTCTATCCCTCCAATCAATAGTCCAAAACCCTTCCAATAGCATAAAGAAAAAGAAAGTTAAAACAATAAAACCACAGCATCGGAAAAGATAAGAGCCACCCGTCGGAACATTCATCGTTTAGCTTCCGTAATGGCAGCTACATAGAGAACTATGGCCCCGCTTCACTGTTCAAAAGACTTTCAACGGCGATAAATGAAAACATTTACAAATCCAAACTTGAAGTTCCAAAGTCAAAAAGCATTAGCTAGACAAAGGATTTTTAGATTATTCAACCTCCGAAACGAAAGAAAATAGTTTACCTCGAATCAAAACTCAAAATTCAAAATTGTAGCTGAGGAATGACCGAGTTCAGGAAACCAAATAAATCTAGGCAAGACAAAATCGACAAGGAGGGTCCCAAAATGTTTAAAAAAATTGGGAAAACAGTTGCAGATGTGACAATTGGTGACTACTTGGTGAACTCAGATCTCTGGAAAACTTCTTCTTTGAAAAAGAGACTATTTTGACAATAAAAACAACAGGTTGAATTCTTCTAGATGTCTAGATTTCCCAAATGGAAAATGTATGCACTTTTAATCATTGATGATAGTCCAATTTAGGAAAATGGAAACCAAGATTTCAAAGTGAAGATAACTCTTTTGAGACCAGGAATGTGAGTTTCATTTTTTACCTATGTCTTAGGGTAGCTTCTAGTTTGGACACCACAGGATTGTAACATATGGTAAACAAAAATATTCATTTGTTCCTCATTCCCATGCCATTTTGCACTTTTTGTGCTTTTGGACTTTTTTCCTTTCTTTTGAGTCCTCATGCGTGCCTTTCTTTCTAATTTTTTTATTCAAGCTCCTCTATCCATAGTGTCCTTTTGTGTGAGAGATGTATTTAATTTTCAGCTCATGGACGGAGAAGAAATTTGGCAATTTTGTACACATATGGTTCAGTACTTTCTTTTGATACATATTGATTTCTTGGGAGATTTTTGACTCTTATTTTCCTTTTGGCTTTCAATTCTTGGCATGGGATTATTTATATATAATATACTATTTACCTTGCTTCCTTTCCATGGGTTTTTTGCTGTCACCCCCTAAGACATTTTAAAATGTGAGATGGATGGAGCCTCGAAATAGTATTCCAGACCTTTTGATCCTGAGTTATTTTACAAGGATTAAGTAGGACTTCAATGTGTTCATAGCCATTTAGGAAAGCTGCTAAACTAGAAGAAATTCTTCTAGATAAATCAATAGTACATAGTCTTATGAACAAGGATTTTGGTTAAACTGGAATTTTGATGTTCTCCATGCAACCAAAAGTTTGCTTCTTTTATTGAAATCAATCAACATCTAACTAAAACAAACAGAAATAAAGTAAATAAAAAATAATCAACCAAATCAGTTGATTTATGTACAAAATAAAAACAAAAATCAGGAAAAATAAGTTTTGAGAACTAAACCATTAACTAGTAATTTCTCTTCCCACCCCTGTAAATGTTGCAATTTGTAGGTTAAGGGGCCAAGTTTTGCTAAAATCTGAAAAGGAACACCCATAACTGTTGAAACTTCATGTGTTTCACCTTTTCATCATGCAGGTGATCCCACTTAAGAACCAGGTCTCCCACTTCAAATTCCCTTTTTCCAGCTTTAATTTTATCAAACCACCTTTTAACTACTTCCTGTTGATGATTAAAATGTTCTTTGGCCCTGAACCTAGACTCTTCTACCTTCAAAAGATTATAGATTCTAATTTGGAGGATTTCGTTATCTGTGCCTCTAGAATCTTGAGCTATTATGGAAGATGGTAGCATAATGTTAGGATGAAGGATAACTTCTTTTCCATAAACAAGGGTATACGATGACACACGTAAGGAATTTTTGGGTGTGACCCTATCAGCCCAAAGAGAATTCAGTAATTCTAAATGACAACTTCTCTGGTTTTCTATCACAGTATTTTTTAAGATCCTAATCAGATTCTTGTTTGTAGATTCTGCCAAACCATTCCCTTGTGGGTAGTAGTTTGCAGAACAATGCAACTTAATTCCTCTTTCATGAGTACTGGTCCCAATAAAAAATACATTAAAACACTACGACTAGACAACATAAAAATATGTGGCTAACATAGAGTCATTTTGGATGAGTCACACCTCAATATAAATAAGGTTCTTACTGATAAAATAAATGCAGTACTATTGGCTCATATTCCCATCGTGAGTCTATCTTCCTATCACCGGTCTATGTTGAAAATATCACAACTGATTTGAATAGAAGAGTTCAATATCAAATATCAGATCACTGGCACACTGCTGGAAACCATAACGGATTGAACAAAGTAGTTCAACATCAACTATCAAATCAATGACACCCTACTTGAAACAAAGTGATTATTTTGAGATCCTAATCAGATTCTTGTTTGTAGATTCTGCCAAACCATTCCCTTGTGGGTAGTAGTTTGTAGAATAATGCAACTTAATTTTCTCTTTCATGAGCAAATGTAGTTAATATAATAGAAGAAAAATAAGTATCCTTATCGAAAACCAGGGAAATTGGAACCCCAAACATGGTCATAATATGATCTTGCAAGAAATCCATGACCGCATCTTCATTCACTTTACATAACGGAATGGCCTTGACCCATCTAGTGAAGTAGTTAGTTGTCGTCAAAATATATTTGTGCTACAAGGAAGAATTTGGTTTTATTTCTCCAATGATATCAATCCCCCATTGCCCAAATGTTTCTGCTATCATCACAGGCTTCAATGGTCCTTCTACTTTGGCTTGTCTTCCCCCACATCTTTGGCAGATATCACACTTTCTGACATGGGTGTGCACATCCTTGAATGGTGTGGGACAATAATATCCGGCTCTGATAATCTTGTGGGATATCGTATCTCCAGAAAAATGACCTCCAATAGGCCCATCATGTAACTCTATTATGACCTTCTTTCCATATTCTTTCTATAAGCATTTGAGAAGGACTCCATCATAATTATTCCTAAATAAAGTTCCATCAATGATATGATATACAGCTGATTTAAGGCACAACGCTCTTTGCTGTTTGGAATTCCAATGTTCTGGAAACAATCATTCCTGAAGGTAATGAACAAGCTCTCGGTACCAGGAATTTGGAGCTGTGAAAAGAGGACATACATCCATCATATGTAACTCAGCCTCATTTTCCCAATTGTTTTCTTCATTGTTTTTACCTTCAGCCATTAGTTTGCACAGTCCTTGCCCTTTAATTATGGATGCTGGTTTGAATTCAAGATCATATTCTTGTAGAGATGTTACCTAGTTGCATCTTCTTTCTCCTAATTCCTTTTGCACGAAAAGATACCTTACATCTAGGTGTGGAACTATTACCTTCATCCATTTCTTAAGTATGTATGGCCTAAATTGTTTTACCACTTTGAATACTGCATAATATTGTTTATCGACAGCTGGGTAATTCAATTCGGCTCCCTATAGACCAGTGCTCATAAATGATATGGGGTACTCATCTCCCCCATCTTCCTTTTGAGTAAGCACCACTGCTAATGAATCGTTAGATGCGAAAGTGTACAAAATAAAATCCTTCTCAAAATTTGGACTTTTGAGAGATGGTGCATGAGCAATAGATATCTTTATTTTACTGAATGCATTCTTCTCTACATCAATCCACTTGAATTGTACACTTTGTTTCACCATTTGTTGCAAAGGTTTAACAATTTGAGTGAAATCTGGCACAAACCTCCGCACAAAATTTATTGTCCCCATGAATGATTGCATACCTTTTTTGTTATGGGGTAAAGTGATATGTTCTATGGCATTGATCCTTTCTGGGTCTATGGAGATCCCTTTTTTAGAAACAACATGACCCAGTAGCTTTCCTTCTATAAATGCAAACACAAATTTCCTAGGATTCAGTGAGATCCCATATTTTTGACAATGCTCGAAAATTTGTTTTATATGGAATGCATGTTCTTCTCTCTTCTTTGAAAATATCGTGACATCATCGAGATATACTACAACACTACGGCCAATCAGACCACAGAAAGCTATATCCATGGCCCTCTGGAAAGTAGCTCCAGCATTTATGAGTCGAAAGGGAATTCTTCTATAAGAAAAAGTTCCCCACTTTGTTCTTAATTTAGTTTTAAGTTTGTCTTCTTCAGCTACTAACACTTGATTTTAGCCAGAGAATCCATCTAATAACGAAAATAACTCAGAATATGAAACCTTATTGTAGCTAGGGTTTTCACCCTAGCTTGTGCTGATGAGCACCTACTAAGGAATCTGGAATCCTTAGTAGCAGTTCGATTAAACAAAAAGTAAACTGGAAAGTAAAAGCTAAGCTAAGACAGTAAAAATAAATAACAGGAAGTAAAAGACAATAACTAAATGTGTAATGGTGTTTTTATTAGTATTACCTCCAATGTGGAGGTTGGTGGAGTCCGTTGCGCTGGTCCGATGTCGGTGGCTCCGAGCTCCAAGCTGGTCCTTCTCCTTCTCCGATGGTGGAAAATAGGCCAAAAGGGGTCTCAATGATGGAAATAGCTTGATGGTAAGCTAGGGTTTCACGAGATGTTTTGGCAGAGTAAGGATGCTATGACTGTGGATGTTTGAATGAGGGGGGATCACCACTTATTTATAGTTTTTTAGTGGTGAAGTGCTTGCCCATGGTTTTTGAAACCATGTGGTTTAGGGCAGCTTATTTAGGGTTTTTGGCCCTTTTTAGGGTTTTCCTCCCTTTTCCTCATTTTTATTCCTTTTCTTCCCTTTTGGGGATTTTTGCTATTTTTGGAGGAATTTTGGTTATTTTTGGAGGAAAAAAGGGGTTTTTTGGGCCTTTTGGAGGCATTTTAAATGGTTTTATGGCCTTTTGGAGGAATTTTAGGCCTTTTGGAGGCTTTTAGTGGGATTTTCAAGGAAATATGGTAGGTAAATGGACAAATGAGCCATGAAATGGGCTAGATGAAGTAGTTAACCATTTTTGGGTGTTAACAGATTGCCCCCTGATGGGCGAGGGCAGGAGCTCATCGTATGGCCGATGGACATCATGAGTCATTTTTTGGTTTGTGTGTGGGGATGGATAAGAGAAGGAACCAGCTGAAGTCCGGGACACCGATCTCGAACCACCTGCAAGGACTGAAAAATACATAACCTCAATAATGGATGAGGGATCACCTGATAATATGGACGAGGCGGGCATTCCCATGCTCGTATCAGAATAGAACATAGAAATATAAATGGTCCTCAAATACTGGATGAGGAAATATCTCAATAGATATACGAGGCGGGCATACCCATGCTCGTATCAAGATACATGAAAAATAACTGTGAGCCCCGAAAAGAGGGACCTGGAGGATACATAGGAACTGTTGTATATATCATAAGTGTCCAGAGGGGACACAAATCTGGAACATACTGCTGAGTTGACTATGTCTGAGCGGAACCACTGAAACATTGGAATGACAGCGGTGCTACTGAATGGGGTACCAAAAGCACTGGTGAGCTGCTGGATCAGAGTGACACTGAACTGGAACTTGAACTGAACTGGAACTGAACTGGAACTGGAACTGAACTGGAACTGAATTGGGTACTCAACGAAGCATAGAATGGGATGGCTTCCGAATACAATCGCCAACTCAGCCCGGACATCCACGGGAACATATAACTGGGTGTTCCGAAGTGACTCACCAATGTGCTAGAGTCGGGGGAAATCCGGGGTCTTCGACACAAAATGGAACGGACATATAAATCCTGCGCGATTCTCAACGATGCGAATAAGGTACTGAAGTCGAGCATGTGAGAAACAACCATTCGGAGAGGCAATGATGACTCCTCTCAAAATGGTCCGTAGGCACTCACCACAGATGGTGATGGGTCCAAGGCGCAGGGCCTCTGGGTCTATCCTCTGGAATAGAGGGGCTGTCGTCGACAGAGGGAGACCTGCAACTATCAAGGCAATGATGTTTCCTTGACAGGAGCGCGAGGTGCAAAGCCGAAAGGTGATAGTGCTGATGTCAGGAGTGAGACACTGGGGGGAATAACTGGGCAAGTAGAGTGGGTGGACTCAAACTTCCTTTGTTCAGAGTATGATGGCGGGGATGATCGGGCAGCATATGAAACTGACGGGGGGTAAGGAATCATATCGGGATAACATCTGAGGGTGAACGGGCTGAGTGAGACTCAAGCTGTGGTCAGGAGGGTAGGAAACTGCAGAATACTCTGAACAAAGGCGACCTGATGGGGGTTGCTGCCGAGATGATCGATCGGAGCGCCACAAGGCGCGAGGAGAGTGCTTCATGGGTTAGGGACCTTGAAGGAGTGTGGATATGAAATGGCACTGTCCGGTGGATTTTACGAGCCCGGGACAGTTCATGCTCGTGGTTGCTTTCAATTTTACGGAGTCTGAAAGCAATTAAGAAGACTCTGTAATGATGGAATGGCTCTGTCATGTGGATTTTGCGAGCTCATGACAGTTAATGCTCGTGGGTGCTTTCATGTTTAAGGAGTCTGAAAGCAAATAGGAAGACTCTGTATTTGGAATGGTCATGCAAGGAGGAAGTGTTCAAATAGGGGACATTTAGGATGATCAGAGCTGAGGGTGGGGGGGGGGGGCGGAACACTGATGGGTCTCCTTGCAGGGTGGATGGATGGCGGCAAAATAACGAGACCTCGCAGTATGACAGGAGTGAATGGCTCATGTAAAAAGTGTGGGATGATCCTACTACGGCCGATGTGGCGCGCGTAGTCGAGGTGACTATGGGGGGCTAAAAAATGGGTAAAAAATGATGTAGTCAAAAAGATGCAACGAGAGGACCATCGTGAAGATCTCGTCGTTCTGGTTCCAATGGTGGAAACGGCTCGGAAAATGGACTCCATATGGGTCCGAAATGGCCAATCAAAGAAAGGGTCAACGGACTATAAATAGGAAGTGGGCCCAATATGACACGTCATTTGTACTATACCACTTCGCAGACGATCGGAGTGTACCAGAGCTTACGTAGGATTTCTGGGCGATTTGACCGGCGGATTTCAGATTCGGGAGAGCCAGGTAATTCTATGAACTCATACCTGTTTTCATTTGGGGTTGGGGGGAGGGTTGTGGGTCCCAGGGGGGGCATTGTACGGTCCACTATGGTGGACCGCGGGTCGCGCCGGAGACAGCCGCGGTTTAGACCGCGACTGTTGGGCTGCACAGCCGCGGTTAGGACCGCGACTGTCGGCTGCACAGCCGCGGTTTGGACCGCGACTGTCGGCTGCACAGCCGCGGTTGGGACCGCGACTGTCGGCTGCACAGCCGCGGTGGGGACCGCGACTGTAGGCTGCACAACCGCGGTTTGGACCGCGACTGTAGGCTTCACAGCCGCGGTTTGGACCGCGACTGTGGGCTGCACAGCCGCGGTTGGGACCGCGACTGTGGGCTGCACAGCCGCGGTTGGGACCGCGACTGTAGGCTCCACAGCCGCGGTTGGGACCGCGACTGTGGGCTGCACAGCCGCGGTTTGGACCGCGAATGTCAGCTTGACAGCCGCGGTCAGGACCGTGGCTGTTTTGTCTATTTAGTGTCATTTGGGAGGGAAAAAATGTCGATTTATAGATTATGAGTCTAATGAGGCCTTGTTGTGTGATGTAACAGGATGCCGTGCACAGTATGGAGAGAGCGGGAGATGCCAGGGGAGCTGGTGGACATCATTCATGAGGACCGACGTGTGCGGTCGATGCTAGGGATATTCGGCTTACTGAAGTTCGCTGAGATTCCTATGATCCGGTCAGCGGGGCTGCTGCTGAACCGCTTAGTGGGCTTCTGGGAGCCTGATCTGTTGGCGTTCAGAGTACAGGGGGAGAGGGTGGACCTCACCCTTAAAGATGTGTATTTTCTGACGGGGTTGCCCTGTCTAGGGAGGGTGGCAGATACCCAGCCACGGGGGTCTGCGGATCTCGACATTGTGGACATGGCCGTGAGGTTTTGCAGAGATGAGGCACAGGTGCATCGGAATGCACTCCTCGTAGCTGATTTACGGGAGCCAGTGGTTCGGGCGACGGCCGCATGCATAGTGCGGATTCTGGGGTCGCAGGCACCTGAGAAGGTGTCGGGGGGGGCAGATGCAGCTGGTGGAGCGGACATTGGGGGGCACCTACTTTGCATGGGGCCAGATGTTCCTGACCTGCGTTCAGCGACATCTGACTGCGGCGAAGGAAGCTGGCAAGGGGTTCTGCTTTGGGTCGTTCCTGTGTGCCTTCTTTATGGAGAGGGTCCCCACACTGCGGCCGCGGGTGCCAGTTAGGGCAGGAGGCGTGAGGGAGCCTCGCATGATTAGATGGGGAGAGATGATGCGCCACCGTGGTGGTGGTGATGTGGGCCGTTATTTCACAGATGAGTTGTACATGCAGTGGCTTCAGCTGCCACTGGCTCTGGAGGATTACCCATACAGGGATATGGACTATACGGGGGATCCAGACGCACCCCGTCCAGCTGGACAGGCATGGGGGCCAGATGGTATGTATCATTCAAATTGTTGTATTCAGTTGTATGTTGTGAATGATATGTGTATGACATATAGTAACTGACAATTGGTTGACTTGCAGATGTGGGACCGCGGCCACCGCCAGGGCATGTGGCGCGGCGAGGGATATTGGCGGTTCCGGCTTTGCCCGGGTGAGGTCCAGTGCATCGACGGGATGCGGATGCAGCTCTCGAGTCGGTACGGATGCTACTGGAGCGACTGCTGATGGGAGTTAGCGATGCAGGGTGGGAGGACCTTCCGCGAGCTATTCGGCGGGAGTGTCGGCAGGCGCCTCAGGATTTTAGAGGCATAGCGTTCCGGGTGGCGCTCTTGGCGGAGAGGTCACGAGCCCGGGGACCGAAGCCCAGACGAGTGGAGGACTCATCTGAGGAGGAGCGGGAGGAGTCAGGGGCGGCGGACATGGAGAGTGATCCGGGATATGACTCCCACTAGGGAGAGCAGGGGACTCTCTTTGGTTTTTGTAGATACGGCTTGTATTGTACGAGTTGGGAGGGTTGTTGATCCATATTTTTTGAGATAGCCGAGTACTGGGGGTACTCAGGGCATGTACAGTATTGATCATGTATATGGTGACTTGTATATATATATATATATGCACGTGGATGCACATTTTTTGATATTGGTGTTTCATTTGTACGCACGTGGATGCGCTTTATGATTTGTTTGATGTTGATACTGCACATGGATGCAAGTAGCTCTAGGGTGTTAGGCACGTGGATGCCCCTTTTACTGCTATGATATGATGTGATGTATGTATGAATAGGCACATGGATGCCCCTATGGATGCAAATGTCTTGTTTTGTGGTTTTTGTATATTTGAATGATATGCTATGGGATAATGATGCATGATTTGGGTGCTACATAATGTGATTGATATGCCAGTCTAGGACATTGTTCGCCATTTGATCTGCGACACTATTGTAAGCTCGTGGGACATGTGTGAATGTGATGGATTCAAACTGTCGGCTAAGTTGTTTTGTACGCAGGAATTTTCTAAATAGGCAGGGATCACACACTTGGTAGCAGTTGTTGAGCTGGGAGACAAGAAGCTGGGAGTCCAAGAACACATGAAGGTGACGTATGCCCATCTGGAGGGCAGCAGTTAGGAGACCGGTCACAGCATCATATTCTGCTTGGTTATTGGTGGCAGGGCCGATGCATATTCCGTCGAGGTGGATGCGTTCATTGGAAGGGGAATATAAGACCCATGCTGCAGAAGCTAGGTTGGGAAACCAGCGGCTGGCACCATCAGCGAAGCCAATGTAACAAGGTGGAAGAGGATCCATCTGTGGTCATGCAAAAATGCAATGAATGTGAGATGATGGTCAAAATGGTGAAAAAACAAAAAGAAAGCAAACTGTACAACTACGGACCAATGAGGTCACGGTGTGGGTTATGGATAGAAACGTTTGAGATACAACCCATTCCGGGGGTTGGAGAAGGATCGGCCTTCAGAGTCTGCTAAAATGTATGCCCCCTTGCCGAGGCACGTTTTCACAATGTAAGGGCCTTGCCACATGGACTCGAATTTTCCTTTACCTGTCTTGTCGTGGGCTTGGTCATAGGCGAGGACAAGATCTCCTTCGTGGAAGGTTCGGGGGTGAACATGTTTATCGTAATGAGCTTTGGAGCGGGTTTTGGCAGCTTCGATATTCTGGAGGGTGGCACGACGATCTTCATCGGCTTGTTCTTGTCGCGACGCATCTTCTTGGACCAAGACTCCTGATACAGCAAAGTCGGATGCTGAGATGTAGAGGAGGAAATCTTGAGAGAAATCCGGAGGGGAAATCAAGGGGGCTTGTGTTAGATATTTCTTGAGTGCAGTAAATGCAGCTTCGGCTTGCTTGTCCCAGACAAAGGGTACTCGGGTACGGAGTAGGCGCAAGAAACCATGAACGGTTGTGGCGTAATCGGGAATGAACCGTCGAAGGAAATTGGCT
>LPNX010225042.1:0-66310 GCA_001517045.1 Pseudotsuga menziesii
GTCCCTCACACAAGGTAACAATTTTTATGAGTCGGTATTGAGTATTGTGAATCGATTTTGAGGTGTATAAGATGGTTTACATAACTCTTTGTCACACACCTTAAAAATAAAGAAAAAAAAATTACATGCATTTAACTACCAACATTCGTACAACTCTTAGCAAGGAATATTACTTAAGAGTTTAGATAATGATACTTATTTAAGTTACTTATATCCTTTTGCTGCCTATGTTAGGCTTCGCCAACTGTGTTAAGGGCATAATCTATCTGCTGCGTGCAGCCATGCCCGAAGGTGATGTTTTACATTTTCTTACTTTGTTTTTTGTTATAGTTACTAGGGCGTTACTAGCCTCAAGGGTTAGGAGACTATACCATAGTCTTGATCCCACCTTACAATGTAATAATGTTTTATGATAATGGTTTTATGTGGCCACGAGCCTTACCATAGTCCTAAGTGCCTGGGATAAGGTACTGTAAAGGACCTTGGTCCTAAGGCACGAAGGGTCTACAGCTTGAACATAAGGAATTTGACATGGTTTTAAACCGTGGTTTGCAATGTTAATATAATATATTATATCGTTGGCTTATATTGCAATAGCTTTATGTTATATGATATGGTTCTTATCATTGTGCTAAAGGTTCGATTCAAATGTTTGAGAAGCCATCATTTGATTTCGATGAGAGTTTAATGTGTCATACCTAAGTTGACTTGAGTTTTTAAAGCATGTCCTTGTTGCGAGTTGAAAACGCAGCTATCCATGCTATCCTTGAGATATTATCTCGACCGTCCACTTGTAAGGTTTTGCATTTAGGGTCCTACAAGGGTTTATTATGTTGGAAACTCTGTGTGAATCGTTCATTCTTTGTTTATTTGGTCTGTGGGAGAGAGAGAGTCAAGCTATGCTCGGTTAATGGCGATTTGTTGGTTTTTATGGTGTAATTGTTGCTATGGTGTTTAATGGAAATGTAACTGGTTTCTTTCCAATGTATTCTTGCGCTTGTTCATGGTGTCAATGGTCATCTAGAACTTGTTGCTTCGCTCAGCCATCGATTCTAGTTCATCCCTACTTTTCACCAGTTAACTTGATTTAATGTTGCAAGTGTTTTATTAGCATGTTTCTATTAATGGTTTAACTATAATCTTGACACTACAATGTTTGTTTATGCAGGCAGAGGGGGAATAATTGGGTCTTCCTGGAGGAGACGACCCGTGGCCTCTCTGCAACTCACACCATGTAAAGAGTCTTAGCATTTCTAACGTTTAACTTATTTTCAGGATTATTTTTTTATATAAATTGTTTTTTACTACAATTGTGTATTCTGCAAGTTTTAGGAGCACTGGCGAGGAAGGCGACAAGGTGACCTCCTGCTAAGCCTGTGTCTTAGAACGCCCATGTAAAGAACCCAAAACCCCAACTCTAGTATTCAATCTGTATTTTAAGTATTTTTTATCCACCGGCGCTGAATACGTTGTGGTTTGATGCAGGTATTAGAGCGTGAGCAAAGGGATCTAAGAAGAGGAAAACCACTCTAACTCTATGCAAGATAAGTGTTGTGTGTTTCTTTGAAACCCTATGGGGTTTAAAATCTATTTTTACATAGGGATTTACAACCTCTCTGCTTTGTATTTGTTTTAAGTGCATTAGGGTTTGTTTTAGTACTTGTGTGGGTAGTGTGGGTTCCATCACACATGGTATTACCACCACTTTTCTTACTCTATAATTAAATTCTATTTATGGTTTAAAAACAAAGGTGGAAGCCATGATAGATGGTCTAACACCCACACCTTATATGTGTACATTTGTTTTGATAATTTTTACTATATAAATAAATGAAATAACCCTTAGGGTCTCTGTTGTGAATTACTCTGTGGTTATACTTGTATACTCTTTTGATTTATTTATTGGCTTCCATCCTTCGATGGTCTCACGACCATGAATATGTTTTGATAATACTATTTAAAAAATATCTCAGTTATGTTTACAATGGGAGTATGCAATAATAATAATATCATTACTAACCTGTTTGAGGGTTTAGTGTTTTTCAGCAGCACCGGTTAGCCACTGTATAAAAGTCTTGTTCTTATATTTTGTGTAAACGATGGTAGCCATTAAAATGGGATTACATCCATAATCTTTACATATTATTGTTTATTAAAATATGACCCATAGGGTCTTGCAATTTCTGTGGAATAGTTTATTATTGAAATCGTGGTTAAAGGATATCATACACACCTATAATTTGTTTTGGATTTGTTATTGATCTGCTTACTGTATTTAATTAATATTCGGCTGCCATTGTAGATGGGATTACTATCAGTGTTTGGAAATGCAATATTCGCTTATGCGATTTGCTTACAATCGTCATGTGGATTACTTTGGATTCCTGAGTCTGGTTGATGACTGTCAACATTAGATCCATAAAGGATTTGGTTGGATAAGTTATATGTTATGTATAATGATCATGTATGCAACTACTTGTATAATATATATACTGTATGTAAAGATCTAAATTGATATGCGACTGTAGATAGTTGTGATTCTAAAACTAAATAATTAGTTAAGTCATAAATCGTGAATGTATTGTGAATTTATCTTGATAGTTTATAAATAACTTAATCCTAGTTTATTTAATTGCATTTCCTTGATTTAGATGTGACTATAAATTGTTTAGCATTTAAACATGTTAACTATAACTAATTTAATAAAAAAATTAACTAAGTCTATGACATAAGAAAGAACAAATATAATTCATCAATATAGATTTGTTTAAGGAAAGAAATCGAATCTACAATATATAAAATCATGTAGAAGTCCCTAACTTGGGTATGGATTCCCGATCTAAGAAGCCTTCCTAATCATAATTAATCATTCTTAGATAGAAAAAAAAACATAAATGGATTTAGGTTTGATACATAAACAAGATCTAAATCGATACATGTTAGATAACTATGCAATAAGATTAAATAAAAACATTTCTACTTATGAACATAGTATCAAATATATATCTAGAATAGATAGCCTATTATAATTAAAACATAAAGTAAGAACGTAGCACCACTGCTGGGAAAATAGAAATGGAATAGGCGTTCCTCCCATCCAACTCCAAGAGCGGCCAAGTTACTTGACCCAAAACCCCTGATATTGTTCCCTGAGCTACAATTACAAAATCCACTTAATGTGCCATCTATTGAATTATCATATTTAATCCATGTCCAATGCCATTGTCCTTCTTTCTAATGGAATATTATTATATAGTAATTTGCCTAGGACTTGGTCATTTATAAGCCTCCTTTTCTTTAGTAGTCAACTAAGAGTTGTGACCTAATTTCATGGGGGCTTTACTTGTTGACCAATATCCTATCACGTTAGTTCATATTGTGGGTTTTAAATTATTAAAAATTGAACCAATATATTGCAGGTATTGGGGGGATGAGGGGTTTAAGGTGGGGGTGGGTAGGGTGTTTTATAAGGATAGAGGTATAAAAAGGGGTGGGGAGGAGGTTTTAAGTATTGGGAGGGGGTTTCAACAAAAAGAGTTTGGGTCAATATCTCTGGAAATTAAGGGTATTCTTTAATATCCCACGATCGCACGTGCTATGTGCGATGTTCACTAAGTGAAGTCCCTGTGCCTAATTTTGGGGAAGATGCCTCCTCCACCTTGAGTTCTCACTCAAGAGCTTCAACCACTTGTATTTACCTCTTGTGTGTCAACAAACACTCAACAGTTGTTCCACTTATGTCCCTTCAGTATTTTCTATTAATAAAAGAATAATTCATTACAAATTTATTTTATTTTTTACTTTCTGTCAAAAACATTTAAAATAATAAATAAAATACCTCAACAAAAATTAATGACAAATTATTAGTTTTAGGTGCATTACACTCTTGATGTTTGTTGTTATGGAAATCATGTTTATGGGTGAATACATAGTTCGTGAGTGTTATTTCTCTGTTTCTCTTTAATGAAAAGCTATATTTGAGTTTGGTTTTAGCTACAACAACCTCTTGGTTGTGTGAGTAATTCTATAGTGAACGATAGTCTGGTTCAAATGTTGATGTGTAATTTAAAATGTTTATCTTTGTGTGAATGGAATTACCCATGTATTTAAATAGATTCCTATGATGTTATAAAATGGGTATAGCAATTTCTATCTAAGTCCATGTATGTCTTTAGACTTATAACTATTTCATATATGGCTCTAGTAAATGCTAGTAGCAATACTCTTTATAAAAAGTTTGTGCAATATTTTTTCTTAACATGGTGTAACTTGATATCCCAAATCACGGCTTATGATTTGGCTTTGTTGGATTTTCCATCACGTGATTCGATCCTTGGTCAATAATTGGCGGCATGACCCCATCTGTTGTTTTAGATGCTTTATGTTCTAAAAAATGTTAGTCTCTATCTCCAATGAGATATATCATGATTTAATTAACCTATAGTTGGTGTTTTTAACTCTTATAGCATGAGTTGATTCTTTGATCAATGCTCGCAGTGTGATCCTATGAGACTTGTCTATGGATTTTAATTTTGGGTTGCATTATGAATGGTTTTTTTTTATGTATTGGGATTCAATTTCTAGCCTATTACTTAGTCATAAGATGCTTTGATGTGTTTGGAAAAATATTCCTCTAGAAGATTCAATCTTGGGTTTATCATGGTTTTAAAATAATAATCCTACGCTTAATAAATTGATTTGTAATGGATGCCATGCTCACTTTAATGAATATGGACACTTTACTCAATTCTTCATGCAAGAAGAAAAACCTAGGGTCTAATCTATATGTGGATGCTATAGTTAAAACATTGAAATTCAAGCCAAGGAATAATCATTTGTATTGTCTGTTTGATTCATGGGAAAATTTTCCTAGATAAGTTTTGATGGAATTTTAACGATTTCTCCAAATCCATTGTCTTGTGCAATCGTAGAGGATTCTATCGTCCCGCTTATATAGAAAAGTATATTCAAAATTATTTTTGTTTACTCTTGTTTAGTTCGTTAATATGAGGTATGTTCATACAGCCTGCCTGTTTTCTTTAATTCGAAATAATGTTTTGATTAGATAAAAGTTTAGTTTTTGTTTAATGATATGATTGATTCTAAAAGATTCCATACTTGAGTTTATAATGGTTTTGTTCCACAATATATACATATATAATGTTTACGTATATATGTTTATTAACCTATGCATTTTTTAGGGACGTGGTCCTTAGATTTACATCTTGGATCCCTAATCAGGTATTCTGGGATCTTTTTCCCTTACCTATGAATAATTTTAATATTTATATTTTCATATTGTATGAATTTGTAGCAACAAGGAAAATCCCACGAAAATAAATAGATAATGTGAATAGTTGTAATGCTTAATAATAAATTTTTAGATCTTACAACCTATAATAGATTTTATAAAACATGTATCACATAGTTTGATTCTAGCATATTTATATCACTATTTACACAAACTTAGCTAAAAACTCTATTTATAATTTTGATACGAAATTGAACAGATATATAACACATTTATAATAGATAAATAATCCATGTAAATGAACTCATTTGAACTTTTGGAAAACAATTCAGAGGTACTTATCAATCCTTCTTTGCTTGTCGACTGATATGGGAACTGCCACTTTCCACCCAACTGTAGACCTTGAGCCATTCTTGGTCCGTTCATAGGTCACCCCTCACCTAAACTGAGCATGCCAAAAACACTATAATGATTTAGGGGAAATTTTGTATCTTCCTTAACTACTAGCACAATAGTTACAAGGTTTGTTTACTATCCCTTTGTAGAGTCTTTCAATAACCTTTTTCCCAACTTTATTCACACAACAAAATATATATTTGGTAATTTGAGCACTCAAAATACCTACGGCTTCAAGTGAATTAGGGATCGTTTCTGTAATATCCCCTCTTGTTGTACCCTGAATGCTTTGTAATTGTAAAAAAATATATATGCTTACTCTAATTGTTTTGGCGAGGAGCTCAAGGCTAAGGCCCCACCAGAAACAAGATCAAGAACTCGATATGAGTTAGTTACATAAGAGGTAAACTCATGAGACCTAAAACCTTGGCCCAGCTTGACGACGAGCAACTTAGCCCACTACGCCCAAAAAAAAATGAAGGGTCAGGGGCCATAAGTCAACAACGCAGCCGTGCATATCATCTTGATTAGGGCAGTTTGGGAAATAAGGAATTTCCCTAGAGGGAATTCCTACTTCACGGATAATTATCCCAACTAGGATACCCTACTCACTAAATCCTATCACTACTGACCCCAGTTAAAGGGAGTTGCAATCATTTTGTTTATGCGACATAAAAGAGTTAAGTGGTTAAAAAGTTTAAGAAGGGAAACCAACCTACGGAATAAATGCTTAAAAAGGACCATAGGTCGTGGCCACTTAGAGTATGGAAAAAGAGAGATATCATCGTTAGCATACACCTTTTAATATACTAAATGGTAAAAATACCCCCTACCTAAACCAGCGTACATAGAGACCTATGTTATACTCAACATATATTGGATGAATATATGGAGTGAATTATAGGTATAATTATATATATATCCATTACAGAGAACGCCTACGACCGTAGGCATGAGAAGAGATTATGGGTGTAATTTCATTATTTCCTTGAGGAAATTTTATTAACCCTAACAACTGAAAAATGATCCTTATGGAGATTATAGATAAAACTTATTACATTTTTTCCTTTCTAAATAAACTATAGAGACAAGGGTTATTGGAACATATATTTCTATTTTAGGTTAAGAGGAAGTTTTTGGGAGTCATACGCATGCCTCCACATGGTTGATTGACTAAGGGATGGAGAGAATCTTGCCTCGACAAGGGATAATGGAAAAGTTGCTGCCTTAACTCATGGGGAACATAAATACAATGGCTGGAATTCTGCAATAATTGGTGGAGCCTCATGGCACCTTGACTGCTAAAGAGAAATTTTACCTAATAGGCTATCATTATTATTATGAAGAGGATTTTTCTGCGTTGAAAGGGGCATGCACCTCTGTATTAAAATTAAGATATGATTTTGTGAGTTGGGGGGAGGTATACACACACACACACACACACACACACACACACACCTCGCCAGGAAGGAGGGGAGGACGCTCTGTGTATTGGGGGTGCGTAGGGAAAAAGGAGAAGGAAGCTTAACCTCTCCTCTCTATAGGAAGAACCGAGCTCTTATCTTGTAGTGAATTTTTCATCCAAAGAACGAGACAAAGAGGAGTACTGATCATAACCTGCATCTTGGTGACGAATGACCTACCAGTGTTTAACTTCAAAACTGTCTGCTACTAATTATAGGTTTCCTGAAGCAATTGGATATGGAAACGCCATCCATTAGGTGGTGGTCGAAACTGAGGTCGGTCGCACATCTTCTATTTTAGTATAGCTCATAACGAGTGAGTTGATTCCTCTTATATTTTAAATTGATTTTAGCAGTGTGACTCGGGATCTTTGGAAATCCCACATGTCTATATCCTTTTGAATCAACTGTTGAAATACATCCATTGTATCAGATTTAATGGCACCTTTCGTTATCTATTTATTATTTGGATGACCTACCAATGTGGAATGCAAACGATAGTGTGAACATAGTTGGAACCTGTAGCTTGACCACTCATATCATTGCCATTTACTTGTGTTGTATTAGCACTGTATCCCATGATAGGGTTGGCTCAGACTCTGCG
The DNA here is from genome assembly GCA_001517045.1 of Pseudotsuga menziesii. Classification (NCBI taxonomy): domain Eukaryota; kingdom Viridiplantae; phylum Streptophyta; class Pinopsida; order Pinales; family Pinaceae; genus Pseudotsuga; species Pseudotsuga menziesii. The sequence continues at coordinate 7,715 of LPNX010225042.1, forward strand.
TGAACCCATCCTAAAGCGTTGATAACCTGTTATTTATTGTATGGCTTGGCCTCGTGATGATTGAGAGCCAAAGCCAACATTTCTTAACAAAAAATATGTACCTATGTAGTGATTCGGTCTCACAGTGTGGAATGCAAACTCCAGTGTGAACATAGTTGGAACCTGTAGCTTGACCACTCATATCATTTCCTTTTACTTGTGTTGTATTAGCACTGTATCCCGAGATAGGGTCATCTTGGACTCTGCATGAACCTGGTCTAAAGTGTTGATCCTCTACCTTCAACAATGAAAAGATGTATATCCTTTAATAATGTATGCACATAGTAATTTTTACTTTGTGTGGTTATGGCAAATGACACTTGAATAAATAATATGTAGAGAAATGTGAACTGTAAGGGATGGGTCCGCCTTGGTTGTAAACGGAATGGTAAATGTTTTCTTTCTGACGAAGTAAATGGCTGACCTCTAGCCTTCTTGTACGATATAAGGTAGATCTTTGATTTCAGAAACCCCCTTTGCTTTTTAAGATGAATGCTGAAAGAATTTCAATGTAGTCAGTTCAGTCATTCTAACAAGTTATTGTTTCCCTAATTGTTAAATTAGGACCCACTCTGGGCTGACTCATATGTTTGATAAAATGCATTAAGTATTCCCTGCCACGTTAAATTGAAGGTAAAGTAGTTTTTCAAATTGCCTCACGAGGTATTTCTAAGTATCAAGAGACTTCAAAATCAGTTTGGATAATTTTAATTTAACTTAAAACAGGTTTCTCCGAGAACCAGAAGTTAAAAACATAGAAAATTAGAGGTTAGACTTAATGCAACCTATCTACTAGCTAGAAGTTACCTTTATTGATTTTATGTCTTCTCTGTACTTATTTGAGGGAGGATAATGAGGAATTATGTGAGCTGTAGAAATGCAGTGAGAATATATAAATTCTGAATTATTGATGCTCCATGGAAGATATTTTATCGCACTCAAATAAGGAAACTTTCATACCCAGTATACTTCTTATGAACTTGTTCAAGGTGGCCCTTGAGTGTTATGAGTCTCGACTGACTGAAATCATGTGGAGTGTTATCATTCAAGGAAGTATTATGTACAATTTTGTTCCATTGAGACTTGAGGTAAGGAAAAGGCCTTCAATAGGGAATTTGGTATTTCGAAAATGTCTCTCTGCTGTGAACTACCTCCAAAATTTCCCCCACTGTTGGGACATAAAAACATGTACTCTCTTTTTTTTCGTCTTTAAAAACAAGGCATATACTCATTATAGTTCCCAATGTATTTATATATATATATCTGTATGGTAAGTTCCTCGCTTTAAGAGTTAGTTTAGTCTCATCTGTAATTTAATGGTCAAAGACCGTAATGGAAAGTAATTGACTTCATGTTTTCTTTTTATGTCTAGAGGATACAGAAAGAAAAAATAGACAATCCTTATGAGTGAATTCCGTAGGTAGAATATTGGTACACAGGGCTGTTAATGTCACTTACAGAGCTTCGGCTGACCACCTTTCTTCCGATGACAGGTGCTTCAATAGGGCTTGGCACCAGGCACTCCTAAGGGTCAAAAGAAATTCTAAAAAGGCAAGCCCTCCCATCATGACAAGGTCCAAAGTTTAGAAAAGAGAAAGGGAACTAGCATAGTCAAAGAGTTATGCCCGCTCCAAGGAAATGTTTCCATGCCACCTACCCAAGGTATCGGGTTTATTCCAAATTTTAAGTGATGCGCTCTCCTTTTCGAAAAGAAAAGGACCTTACAATCCGGCTTATCTAAAGTTTTTGATCACGCATGTGCTAAGGCTCTCGCAGGGTTCCCAAGGGGCTTTCCATGCTGTCTTCGATCCTACAGTCATGGACCACGAGGGAGGGTGGAGACTCTTCCACGTGACAGTGGTGAAACACAAGAGGGGGAGCGTCCAACCTAGCTGGGAATTTTCTTGCCTCCGTCCAATCATGATAAATGCAAGACTATCAACCTGTAAGTTCACGCAGCCTATGATGATGTGTCGCTCTGGCATAGTACACTTGTCTTTATGGTGCTCTTTAAGGGAACAGTACCTCGCGCCCTTTGGAAGGATGAAGAGCCTTCCCGAAGGCTCAACCGGTTCATTGTTTAGCTCAAGACTTTGGGGAACTGGTGCAAAATGCCTCTGGGTTTTTCGGAAGCACGGGAGCTTACAGCCCGAGCCTCAACACCTCAGGTAAGCTCACCTTGCTTTGATTAACTGTGTTTCTAAAAAAATTCCTGTATGCACTTTCTTCCTTAAAGGGGTTTAACCCTGGTAAATTTTTCGCAGGAATCCGGAGCGGGAATGGGGTAGCGCGAGCGGGTGGCAGTTCTGGTAAGTGGTGTTAATAGCTTTGTGGCGATGTCTGCTGGTCTATGGTTCACCGGTCAGGGTGGTCTTGTTTTCTCCTTCGTGTAATGTACTTTGCCGAAGAAAGGTTTTAAACTGAGGACGACGGTGAGCCCCTTACTGTACAGCGCTTCCTTTACTTAAAAAGGCCTTAAGCTGAGGGTTGTGGCTCGGCTGGCATAGTGGAACTCCTTTTAATTCATTACTGTGTAAAATAATGGACTGCTTCTATTGCGGTTAACTGAATTTCTGTTTTTTTTCTTTTAATGGTTTAAATATAGTCTAAGGCGACCCAAAGATGTCACTGCCTCCATTAAAGTTTGTTGTAAAGGAGTATTGATGATATAGTTCATAAATTTATGTGGTTGTTATAATTTTAGATAGCCCCGATCTCCTATCTGATCGTCCGGGTAGACGGGTCTCCAAACCCTACCATTGTTATTCAACGAAATCATGGTTGTGGTTGGGTAAACCACACAAAAAAACACACTGAGTTCTTTTTCTGGCAGAGGAAAATGCTGGAACAAGCCCACGCAGACCGTGGGACAACGAATGAGCCTTTAGACTGATGATAGCAAAAAAAAACTTTACACAGTTTTAAAAGAATAGACTGGTAAATGGACCTTTCAGCCGTAACCTGGTTTGAGTATGCTTTGGGTAATGTCGTCAATGGTTAAAATTTTCCTTTAACTTTAGCAGGACTCCAAGGTTTGGATCAGCGCATCATCAAATAGGGTGGACGAGATTAACCCCGACCCAAATCAAGTTTTGGCAGGCTTACGCGAATCCGAGGGGTCACAGAGGCTTTCCTCCCACAAACCAGGTTTTCTTTGCGGCTATAAAAAAAATTACTGCTGCTAAAGGTTTAACGCCCGGGTCCAAAACACGTTTCCCAACTTAAAAATATATATTCTTATCAATATTCGCTTTAGCATAATCATGCTACCGATAGGGTTTCGCCAACGTAAGATTCGATGTAAGTTATAATGTTTTGCACTATTTAATTTTTTATCAGTTCAATGTTTACTTCGAACGGAAATAACGTTAACCTGTATATATTTACCTCATACATAATGTGCTTTTCTGTACATTCAAAGTTCAAATCTCACACTTTACAGGTTTACTTTTTATGCATCTAAAAAGAGTCCTCCTTGCTCCAAAGATAAAAGGTAAAGGCCAGCCACTAAAGCTGCCGGTATGAGGCGCTAGCAAAAAAAAAAATTAAATAATTATTACCAGCTTTTTAGTTTTCCCTTTTCTACGAGTTCTCGATTTGCTTCAAAAAAATAAATCTGCCCGGTTGCACATGGCCTTTTGGTATCCCCTTCTTAAACCCAATGTCCTGCAAGGAAAACAGTAAAAGGGAAAGGATTACGTTAATCAAAAACCTAATCGAACAGAATACACATAAATCTGCTTAATCATCTGCATCAGGATTTTTCTCGCTAGTTTTTACGTGTAAATCTGATGTGCGGACTATAGTGGAAGCAGCCACATTCCTCCCAGCCGTAGACTAGGTTCAGCTCTCTTGCCTTCTAGTCACCCCCGAGCCAAACCTCCCAGAAGACAGTCGGGACCCCTAACTCTAGGAATCCAAAAATTCGATCATACACAGGCGATCTTGCCCACAGCAAGCACTCTCTGCAGAGTCCTCTTGCCCAGCATACTCAGCAGCGTCCTACCTACACCGTATGCTCTCCTTTTCTTTGCCTAGGTCTTTGCCCATTAGCCCTCTCTCCTTCCTTCCCAGAATTCCCAGGGCTTCATGGTAATACCCCTTTTCCAGGGATGTGTCTGGGTGATTCCATGAAGATGGGTAACACTTTTTGGCCAAATTTGGCGATGAAAACCTGATTTTTTACTCATGTGCTAGATAGAAGCCCTCAAAATGCATATATTCCATGTGAATTTTGACTTGCAGTTAAAAAACAAATTGTAGAATATTATGTTGGCTTCATAGTGATATTTTTTTAAAATATTTCGATCATGCTCGTGTGCATTTTTAAGAATTTTTTGGCTGTGTATTTTTAACTCTGCGGATTTTTCTTTGAGCTGCTTCGAAGTTGCAGTGTGGTTTTCTAAGTATAAGTTTTAGAAGTAATTAAAAAATAAATAGCATATGAATGTCAAAATGCGTGTATGATACGTCAATGGATAGAAGATTCGTTGGTGAATCTATCGGTATCAACTCCACTCAGTTATGTGCTAGGAATGGTAGGGTTTACACCTCTTCAACGCACAGGAAATTTTCCATTTGTTTGAATGAGGGCTAAGTCTGTTTTTTTAAGCCCTCGACCGAGGTATCTAAATACCTCGACCGAGGGTTTGTAAAGCCCGCAATACCTCAGTCGAGGTATTTAAATACCTTGACCGAGGTATTTAAATACCTCGGTCGAGGGCTTGATAAAACCTTGGTTGAGATATTAAGACCTCGGTCAAGGGCTTAACAAGCCCTCGACCGAGGTGCGTTTTTCTATTTTTGCCCAAATGCGCTTGCCAAAAAGTGTTACCCAGGTCCGTGGATTCACCCGTCTGTGCTGCTTTTTCTGCACATCTGACACTTCATTAATCAATCCCTGGAGTTAGCTGGTCCCTGTCCACACTGTCTTCTGCAGGTTTCCTCTTTTAACCTGGCTGCTTCCACTATACTCGCCACATGCTTAATGTATATATATATATATTTATAATAATTCATTGTCAAAATTCACAAGGTGATTATTACATTAGTCCTCCTCGGACTCCTTGGCTGGGTCATTAACAACCATAACTTATTATGCTGCCATAGAAATTAAAATAATACCATTCAAATAGGAAATTGTCCGGGGCATTACATCCTCACCCCCTTAATTCAAACACTGTCCTCAGTGTTCTTCATTTATTGTTTCAGCAAACAAACTAGGATACTTTATTCGCATTATGTCCTCTAGTTCCCACGTTGCCTCCTCAGGGCTAAAGTGCTTCCATTGCACATTTACCCGAGCGATGACTCGGTTTCGAAGCACCATCTCTTTCCTGTCCAGAATGTGTACAGGTTCCACCTGGAACTCTCCTTCAGGTTCCACCTGTACCACATTCCAATCGATAATATGAATTGAGTCATATATATTTTTTTTTAACAATGAAACATGGAAAAAATCATGTATCTTTAAATGAATAGGCAGGGCCAGCTTGTAAGCTACAGGCCCGAATCTCTCAAGGACTTGGAAGGGTCCACAAAATCTTGGAGCCAATTTCTTACAGCTCCCCAATTTGAGGGAACTCTTCTTAGGTTTGACCCGTAGGTACACGTGATCGCCTACACAATATTCCTTGTGCTTTCTTTTCTTATCAGCGTAATATTTTGCCGTTCTTGGGCTGCTTTCAGGTTCTTTTGCACTTCACGAACTGTTTGCTCCATCTCCTGTAACAGTTCAGGCCCAATTAGCACGTGATCCACAGGATTATCCCAACTGACAGGAGTATTGCATTTCCTCCCATATAGTATTTCAAATGGACTCAATTTTGCTGAGGCCTGATAACCGTTATTATAGGCGAACTCCACCAAATGCAGGTAGTTTTCCCACTAAGTGGGTCTTTTCATGACATACATCCTTAACATATTTTCGATGGTCTGATTAGTATGTTCTGTTTTCCCATCTGTCTCCGGATGATAGCTGGTGCTAAAGTTAATTCGGGTTTCTAATCCTGCAAATAAAGATTTCCAGAAGTTGGATGTAAATTTCACATCCCTGTCTGATATTACCATTTTTGGTAAGCCATACAGTTGGAATATCTCCTTTAGAAATATTTCAGCGATATAAGCTGCCTTATGTGTGGATTTTACTGGAATAAAATGAGCAGACTTGCTTAATTTGTCCACCACCACCATGATAGAGTCATGCTGTTTCTGCGTTTTTGGCAGACCGGTGATGAAATCTAAGGATATGATCTCCCATTTCCACTCGGGTATCGGTAGAGGCTGCAACAATCCAGCTGGATGTCCATATTCTTTCTTAACTTGCTGGCACTCAATGCATTTGAACAGATATTCAATTACATCAGTTTTTAAACTGGGCCAAAAGAACTGCTTCCTCAGGGCAGTTACCATCTTTTGGTACCCTGGATGGCCTGCAAAAGGAGGTTTGTGCATCTCATTCATGATAAACAATTTGAATTCTAACACATTAGGTATGTACAGCCTACCCTTAAACCAAATAAAACCTTTTTCATCAATCTTAAAAGCTGCCCTGTCCAGTTTTATCTCGGGATTCTGAATCTTACCGAGTAACTCAATGTAGTTACTGTCCTGAGTGCTTGCTGCCTTGACCCTATCCAAGAGGTCAATCTTGGGTTGACTTGAGGTTAACTTACAAATAACATGATTCCTTTGACTCAAGGCATCTGCAACCTTGTTTTCCTTACCTTTTATGTGCTTGACCTCGAAGTCGAACTCGCTGAGGAAGGCCAACCACCTTGCTTGTCGAGCGTTTAGTCCAGACAGTGTGAACAAATTTTTCACACATGTGTTATCTGTTAGTAGTAGGAATTTTCTTCCCAGCAGGTAGTGCCGCCACATTTTCAGGGCGTGCACCACGGCGGCCAGTTCTAAATCATGGACCACATAATTACGTTCATGTTCTTTCAACTTGAGTGATTCGTAGAAGACTACATGTCCTTCTTGGGATAACACCCCTCCTACTCCTTCCAAACTGGCATCGGTGCAGACAGTGTAGTTTTTAAGAGGATCAGCTACCTTTAAGACTGGGGCCCTGGTCAGTAACTCTTTAAGTTGGTCAAAGATTTCTTGACATTTGGAGGTCCAAGTGAACTTCACCCCCTTCTTCTGTAAGGAAGTGATGGGGTAAGCAATTTTGGAAAAACCCTCGATAAATCTCCTATAATAGCCGGTGAGTCCCATAAATGACTGGATATCAGCCACGTCCTTGGGTACTGGCCAGTCAGATATGGCTCGAATATTCTTGGGGTCCACTGCAATTCCCTCCTCGGATATGATATGTCCCAAGTACTGGATTTCAATCTTAAAGAATTCACACTTTTCCAATTTGGCATACAGTTGGTGCTCCCTTAGGGTCTCCAATACTATCCTCAAATGATGCTCATGCTCTTCTTGGTTTTTTGAATAAATCAAGATGTCATCGATGAAAATCAGTACAAACTGATCGAGATATTTGTTAAATATGCCATTCATCAAGCACATGAAAGTGGCAGGGGCATTGGTTAAGCCAAAAGGGATTACTACAAATTCGTAGTGTCCATAGCGGGTTCTGAAAGCGGTTTTGTTTATGTCCTCACTCTTTATACGGATCTGGTGGTAGCCAGAACGCAAGTCCAGCTTAGAAAATACCCTTGCCCTTCCTACTTGATCGAACAGGTCATTGATTCTAGGTAGGGGATACTTGTTTTTTATGGTTACCTTGTTTAGGTGTCGGTAGTCAATACAGAGTCTTAAGGTCCCATCCTTCTTTTTAACGAACAATACCGGTGCACCCCAGGGGGACACACTAGGTCTGATGTACCCCTTTTCCAGCAATTCCTACAACTGAATCTTGAGTTCAGTCAGCTCTGGAATGCTCATCTGATAAGGCACCTTTGACACCGGTGCTGATCTAGGTAGTAACTCGATGGAGAAATCAATCTCCCTTTGAGGGGGCAGGCCGGGTATCTCTTCAGGGAATACATCAGGAAACTCTTCTAGGACCAGGTGTTGTTTTAGAGAGGTCTGGTTTTCGTTTAGGAGTAAGTCAGTAACCTTAACAGCAAAGAGCTTACAGCCCTTCTTCAAGCATTTATTTAGCTGCATGGCTGAAATTTGTCTTACCGAGACAGGTTTGGGCAACCCTCTTACTGTTCGAAGGACTTGGTCTTCGACAATGTAGGTAAAGGTATTTTCATAATAGTTCAACACTACTTTGTTCTTTTCTAACCAATCCATTCCGATGATCATGTCGTATGATCCCAAGGGTAAGATGTTCAGGTCGATTTTGGTTTTATGGTCCTGCAGTTGAACTTCACAGTTAGAAACACAATCTATTACATTCCTTTTTTCCCCGGTGGCCAACTGAACCCACCAGGGTCTTACATGTTTTTCTCTAGCTAGTTGGTAGAGTTCCACTGTCCTTGGAGAAATGTAACTCAGTATAGCTCCTGGATCAATTAACACAGATATAGCATGGTTGAAAAAAATACCATCGATTTCCACTATAGTAGACTGATGGTCGGCTTGTTAGTCTTCTAAGGCCGCATTAATGTAGTGGAAACTCCTGCCAATATCCCCAGCTGTCGATGCTTCTTGTATGTTGTGCAAGGTATTACTGGCCCCCGTCAGGCGTGGGAAAAATCTCTTCAAGTGGGGTCCATCGCACTCCCAGCAGGTCAGGGGTTCTCTGGGTGCCCCTTCAGTCCCTTTTACCCCCATACTGGCTGGTTTTGTGTATCTTGGCGGGGGTGGCCCACTTTTAGCGTAAGGGCCTCCTGGGTTATTTCTCTGGGTGTTCTTGTATGGTGATGGTTGGAACCCCCTTTTCTACTGGCTGAACCTTTCAGGTTTCCTATCCTTCCCTATTCTGAATGAGTCATTCTGCTCTTTGTACTATTCATAACACAGTCGAGCTTTCCTTAGTGCCTCATCCAGAGTCTTCGGGTTGTCGAATTCGATTCTGTCCGTGTAAGCCTGCGGCAAGCAATTTAGGAATCTCTGTACCTTCACCTTTTCTTCCTTAATATAGGGTACGAACCTTAGTAAGTCCAATAATTTGTTAATGAGCTCTTCCATGTTCATTGAGCCGAGTCTTAACTCATAGAATTCCTTGGTTTTCCTTTCGTAGTAATTCTCAAATAAGTACTGTTTTTTAAACAGTCTTTTGAATTCTGCCCACTCCATCGTCTTTTCCTTGAGTCCCTGTGAGATCTTGAGGTCCTGCCACCAAATACTAGCCTTTCCCTTGAGATTATAAATTGCCATTCAGAATTTCATGTTACTCGAATAGTTGTAGATCTGAAAATATTTCTTGATGTCCAGCAGCCATGCCTCTGCTTCTTCACCTGTCTTAGATTCCCCATCGAAACTAGTGGGTTTGATCTTCTTGAATTCACCTTCCAGGTGATCGACCTTTCTTTTTCCATTAGTTTTGACCTGATTTTCAAAGTTCTGGGTCTCGTTAGATGAACTATCCTTTCCTTCAGCACTTTCCTCCCTTTCAGGACCTTTTCTGGTTTTTGTTCGAGGCTCCTTCCCATTGTTTTTCTCCTGCAGACTTTGCAACAGGATTTCATTAATCTCCTGTTGTTTCTCCTGCGCCCTTTTTAGTTGTTCGTTGTCCACCTTATAACTCTGTATCTTCACAATTAAGTGCCTCATTGTTTCCAGTACTTGACTGGCCTCAGAATGTTCTGCTGTTGGTTGTGTAATCGGTGGTACTTGTTCCAGATTTTCTGGTTGGTTTTCATTCTCCACCGGAGAGGCCATGTCAATTCCTGTAATCGATCAAGATAACAACAACCTGTAGGTTCTGTAATTTTTTATTTTTATTTTTAACACAACAGGCCGATAGATGTTAGAGTGTTGTTAAACTTTACATTCATATACATATAAAACACAAACTAAACAACAACAACAAAAAAACAGGAAACGGTGTGCGCCCATCAGGCTACAGGGCTGAATCCTGCGCTCTGATACCATGTGTGAACTACCTCCAAAATTTCCCCCGCTGTTGGGACATAAAAACATGTACTCTCTTTTTTTTCGTCTTTAAAAACAAGGCATATACTCATTATAGTTCCCAATGTATTTATATATATATATCTGTATGGTAAGTTCCTCGCTTTAAGAGTTAGTTTAGTCTCATCTGTAATTTAATGGTCAAAGACCGTAATGGAAAGTAATTGACTTCATGTTTTCTTTTTATGTTTAGAGGATACAGAAAGAAAAAATAGACAATCCTTATGAGTGAATTTCGTAGGCAGCAGATTGGTACACAGGGCTGTTAATGTCACTTACAGAGCTTCGGCTGACCACCTTTCTTCTGATCACAGGAGCTTCAACAAGGCTTGGCACCAGGCACTCCTAAGGGTCAAAAGAACTTCTAAAAAGGAAAGCCCTCCCATCATGACAAGGTCCAAAGTTTAGAAAAGAAAAAGGGAACTAGCATAGTCAAAGAGTTATGCCCCCTCCAATAAAATGTTTCCATGCCACCTACCCAAGGTATCGAGTTTATTCCAAAGTTTAAGCGCTGCGCTCTCCTTTTTGAAAATCAAAGGACCTTACAATCCGGCTTATCTAAAGTTTTTGATCATGCATGTGCTAAGCCTCTCACAGGGTTCCCAAGGGGCTTTCCATGCTATCTTCGATCCTACGGTCATGGGCCATGGGGGAGGGTGGAGACTCTTCCACGTGACAGTGGTGAAACACAAGAGGGGGAGCATCCAACCTGGATGAGAATTTTCTTACCTCCATCCAACCGTGATAAATGCGAGACTGTCAGCCTGTAAGTTCACGCAGCCTGTGATGATGTGTCGCTCTGGCATAGTACACTTGTATTTATGGTGCTCTTTAACGGAACGGTACCTCGCGCCCTTTGGAAGGATGAAGAGCCTTCTCGAAGGCTCAGCCGGTTCATTTTTTAGCTCAAGACTTGGGGGAACTGGTGCAAAACGCCTCTGGGTTTTTCGGAAGCATAGGAGCTTATAGCCCGAGCCTCAATGCCTCAGGTAAGCTCGTCTTTCTTTGATTAACTATGTTTCTAAAAAAATTCATGTACGCACTTTCTTCCTTAAAGAGGTTTAACCCTGGTAAATTTTTCGCAGGCATCCGTAGCGGGAATGGGGTAGCGCGAGCGGGTGGCAGTTCTGGTAAGTGGTGTTAATAGCTTTGTGGCGATGTCTGCTGGTCTGTGGTTTGCCGGTCAGAGTGGTCTTGTTTTCTCCTTCGTGTAATGTACTTTGCCGAAGAAAGGTTTTAAACTGAGGACGGCGGTGAGCCCCTTACTGTACAGCGCTTCCTTTACTTAAAAAGGCCTTAAGCCGAGGGCTGTGGCTCGACTGGCATAGTGGAACTCCTTTTAATTCATTACTGTGTAAAACAATGGACTGTTTCTATTGCGGTTAACTGAATTTCTGTTTTTTTTCTTTTAATGGTTTAAATATAGTCTAAGGCGACCCAAAGATGTCGCTGCCTCCATTAAAGTTTGTTGTAAAGGAGTATTGATGATATAGTTCATAAATTTATGTTGTTTTTATAGTTTTAGATAGCCCCGATCTCCTATCTGATCGTCCGGGTAGACGGGTCTCCAAACCCTACCATTGTTATTCAACAAAATCGTGGTTGTGGTTGGGTAACCCACAAAAAAAAATGCACTGAGTTCTTTTTCTGGAAGAGGAAAACACTGGAACAAGCCCACGCAGACCATGGGACAACGAATGATCCTTTAGACTGACGATAGCAAAAAAAAACTTTACACAGTTTTAAAAGAATAGATCGGTAAACGGACCTTTCAGTCGTAACCTGGTTTGAGTATGCTTTGGGTAATGTCGTCAATGGTTAAAATTTTCCTTTAACTTTAGCAGGACTCCGAGGTTTGGATCAGCACATCCTCAAATAGGGTGGACGAGAGTAACCCCGACCCAAATCAAGTTTTGGCAGGCTTATGCAAATCCGAGGGGTCACAGAGGCTTTCCTCCCACAAACCAGGTTTTCTTTACGGCTATAAAAAAAATTACTGCTGCTAAAGGTTTAACGCCCGGTTCCAAAACATGTTTCCCAACTTAAAAATATATATTCTTATCAATATTCGCTTTAGCATAATCATGCTACCGATAGGGTTTCTCCAATGTAAGATTCGATGTAAGTTATAATGTTTTGCACTATTTAATTTTTTATCAGTTCAATGTTTACTTCGAACGGAAATAACGTTAACCTATATATATTTACCTCATACATAATGTGCTTTTCTGTACATTCAAAGTTCAAATCTGACACTTTACAGGTTTACTTTTGATGCATCTAAAAAGAGTCCTCCTTGCTCCAAAGATAAAAGGTAAAGGCCAGCCACTAAAGCTGCCGGTATGAGGCGCTAGCAAAAAAAAAATTAAAATAATTATTACTAGCTTTTTAGTTTTCCCTTTTCTACGAGTTCTCGATTTGCTTCAAAAAAATAAATCTTCCCGGTTGCACATGGCATTTTGGTATCCCCTTCTTAAAACCAACGTCCCGCAAGGAAAATAGTAAAAGGGAAAGGATTAGGTTAATCAAAAACCTAATCGAACAGAATACACATAAATCTGCTTAATCATCTGCATCAGGAATTTTCTCGCTATTTTTTACCTGTAAATATGTTGTACCGACTATAGTGGAAGCAGCCACGTTCCTCCCAGCCGTAGACTAGGTTCAGCTCCCTTGCCTTCTAGTCACCCCCGAGCCAAACCTCCCAGAAGACAGTCGGGACCCCTAACTCCAGGACTCCAAAAATTCGATCATACACAGGCGATCTTGCCCACAGCAAGCACTCTCTGCAGAGTAATCTTGCCCAGCATACTCAGTAGCGTCCTGCCTACACCGTATGCTCTCCTTTTCTTTGCCTAGGTATTTTCCCATTAGCCCTCTCCCCTTCCTTCCCGGAATTCCCAAGGCTTCATGGTAATCCCCCTTTTCCAGGGATGTGTCTATGCTGCTTTTTCTGCACATCTGACACTTCATTAATCAGTCCCTGGAGTTAGCTAGTCCCTGTCCACACTGTCTTCTGCAGGTTTCCTCTTTTAACCTGGATGCTTCCAGTATACTCGCCACATGCTTAATGTATATATATATATATATATTTATAATAATTCATTGTCAAAATTCACAAGGTGATTATTACATTAGTCCTCCTCGGACTCATTGGCTGGGTCATTAACAGCCATAACTTATTATGCTGCCATAGAAATTAAAATAATACCATTCAAAGAGGAAATTGTCCAGGGAATTACATCTGTGAAGAGACTTGTGGTAAGGAAAGGGAAATGTATGTGCCACAACATTGTAAATTTATTCTCTTCGATCAATCAATAAAAGGGAGTAATAAACTTGGTGGATGTAGCCTCATGGATGAGCTGAACCATGTATCCTGATGTCTCCTCTTTGTTTTTCTTTATGTTGCTTATGCACCTTTTAACAATGATGTTTAATGTATGGGGTACTACAATTGTTTTATGCTACTTTTGCTAAAATGGGGCTAAGGCATTAACAAAACATATTTTATGGTTTTCTAAAGGAGGAACAAATTTACCCACCTCCCGCTCAACTACAATGAAGTAACTTAGGTATGTTACATTGTTTCAATAATGCTTCATAATGCGTTTGGGTCTTATATTATCGTTCACAAATATTATCCAGATGATCCAGTTGAGGGATTTTTTATTACTGTTTAAAGGCAAAGAAGATTGGTTACTCATGATAAAGATGTAAACACGGACTATTGTAGAATAAAGGTTGAAGTTAAATTGCCTAGTGTATTAAGTAAGAAGGACAGTAAAAGGAAGGAATGAATGGTTGATTTTAATTCGTAATGACTGATGCTGATTTATATCCTACATATTCTCAGATATTGATGTTCAATGCTTGTAACGGTCAATGTCATTGATTTGTTTCGACATACTTTCTGTAATACCCCCATGACATTGCTTTTATTTTCCATGTTTTGAAAATTATAATTTTTATCATGTAATGAGTTATGAAACTCAAAGACCGAAATGACATTTGCACAAACAAACATTTTTATTTATTTATTAATAAAGAAAATAACACTTGGAGAACTCAACTACATGAGGGGACACCAACCATGGCACCAAAGAACATGTGTAAGAAAGCTAGAGTGATTGATACCAATCAAATCCAATCCAAAGCTCAACAACCAGACAAGATCCTAAATCATAGGGATTTAGGGATCTGATTGGAGATTTGATTGGGATGGCATAAGACCTGGACAAAAATATTTATATGAGTGCACTGGAATAGCATGGGACATCGTGTTGTGCATGGAGAAACTTTGCTGTGAATGCATGTGTTGAGTGTTTCTCCTGTTTCATAAGTCCATCGCTTAGCTTGTTACAAACTCTGAGAGAGAGTGCCGCGTGGAAGATTTCTTGTTGTAGCTTGCTACGGACTCGAGGATTGAGTGTCGTGAGGAAGTTACTTGCTATTCTGGTGCATGGTTGGTGATCCAGCTCAGGGGTGGAACGAAGCAAACCGTTGAGTTGCTACCTCCTATGGTTGGGAGGAGTTGATTCTCCAAGTGTGTTTCGCCTGGATTCAAGTAAGTAGATCTGATTTAGTTTCTCATATACTTCAGCTTGACTTATGGTTATTTGCATGATCAATAAAATATCTTGACAGTCAAAACAAAACCTTTGTTTCTGTTGTTTTTCATTATTTAGAATTTCCTGATGTTTTGTTTATGGGGTTGTTACAATATGGTATCAGAGCCTTAGGTTCAAACACTTGGCCTTTAAGGGCTCTCTTGGTTTAAACCAAAATCATATTTAGAGTGGTGTATGTTGTTCTAAATAATGAGTTACCAGATCTGTCAAAAATTTTACAAAGATTAAAAACGTTGTAAAATTGCCACATGTAAATACTAAATCGGTAGAGTTAAATGGATAATCTTGATTTATAAATTTGTATGTAATTGTTTTGGGAGGAAATAACATTTAGGATTCACAGATCCTTATTAAAATTGTTTGAAGAACTCTGGGTTGATTTCTGTATTCAATTTGATTTTGAGAAACAATAAGGGTAAATCCGTGTTTATAGATCTGCATTTAGATGATTAGGAAGCAACTAGGTTACATTTAAATCTAGTATTTAAACTAATTCCTTCAAAACTATCTAGTCAGACTTATATAGGTGAATCATTTTGGGATATGAGACATCCTTGTAAACAGTTTTCACAATCCCCGCTTTTGTATTCAATTATTTCTAGAAGGAGCAATGACAGAGTGCATCATTTTTTTTGCAGAAATGTCGACAATCATTTTATGTTAAAGTAGAAAAGCTATGGAAAATAATGATGCAATGCCTGTAGAACATTCACATTCTGATGAATATAATCTAAAGAGTGTTTTCAAATAATATAATACATATAAATAAAAGAAACAAAATTTCATCTCTACTCTTGTGTGATGTAATTTTACAAATTATCGGAGATAATAGAATGACCAATGTTGTTAGGACCTAAAATTTCTCTGCATTTGAAAGGAGTGACCCACGAACCTGTCCACGAGCAGCCATCAACTATTTGGTTGAGTGCTTAATCCCTCAGTGATTTCAACAATTGCATTTGATCTGCAAAGATCCCATATATAGAGATCTATAGGGTAAAGCATAGATCAAAGCAAATAAAAATTGCAAGGCAAGGTCTCCTCAAAAATGATTCGTGAGCTTGCCAAAGACCAAGATATGGTGTAAGTGAATCTTGAATTTTGATCTAGCAATGAACCTTTGTGATTCGGAATTCAAAACCCTATCTACTAATTTGTGATCAGTATCTAATGCATCCAGTAACCTTCAACTGATATAGTGTTTATGAATCGGCCAACAAGTGTTTCTATCCAGTTTATGAATTGTTGCAATGCATCAGATGAGTAAAAAAAAAAGTGAGCAAGAGATTGCTAAAATCAGCACTAGAACCACTATATGACCTATTACTATGTTAACTATATGACCTATTACTATGTTAACTAACAGTGAAAAAGGAATAATAAATAAAATGAAGGGGAAAATCATATAGGCGGAAGCACAGCTGAGCAAAATCCAACAAATTATCTATAGGCATCTTAGTTCCAAGTATAAAAAAAAAATTGTTCAAATGTCTATCACAATTCTTATCTATATAAGAGCAAGCATGTCCCCCTCTGTACGGTTTCATGTTTCCATACATGATAGTTCCAAATGCATCTTCCTTAGCGATGGGAAATCCACTTGTAACCATAGTCAAACTATATAACTCTAGTGTGAGCGTAAGTCAGTTCATATCTCTGGCATTTTTTTTTATCCTTCTCTATCTACAGATATGATTTTTTTTCTTTTAATTGCCATATTTGGAGATCTTGAAGTTTACGCTGGCAGTATCAAGATCTGGGTAGGTAAACTATCCTTCAAGCTTACCCTAGTCTCACTAAGTGTATCTTTAGTAGTTAATGCAATTTGGATGCATTATTGTTTGACCGCGGATGGTAGGATGGAATCTCTACCAACTCTCAGTAAGCCGGTGTAAGGATTTGAGTTCGGAAATTCAAAGCCTTTGCAGAATAAATGCATAAGTGATGACGATTTTCTGTATCTCATGCATATTTTAAAAATATGATATTTAAAACTATGATAGAATTTTGTTTTGATTAAATAATTATGCGGTTTTTTTTTTTACATCCATTAATATGTTATTAACTTGTGAATGGGTATGTACGTTTTGTTGCCTATATAAATGGAAATTTAGAAAAATTACCTAGTATGCACTAGACTGGAAAAAGGGATTGATGGACTCTGTATTCAGTTATTGAAATTCAGTGATTCGAATCAACTTGTGTTGAAACTTACTTTGCACTTAAATCTTAGCTTAAAACCGAACTTTTTTATGTCTATCTGCAGTCATAGTTTTCCCTTAACCTAGAAAATTATGACAGAGTTGTTTTACTATCTATCCGACTTTCAAGTGTATGTCATGGAATTTTCATTCCCAATCTTTCTGTGTTGAGTAAATTACCAGATGCAAAGAGAATCTTGTTTTATTTTGACAACTACGAAGCCCGGGAATTAGATGTATATCAAATTAGTGCACTCCAAATGGTTTCCAATGAGATTTATTATTCTCAGTTCATAATTTTATTTGGTAAATGAGTTAGTTAGAGATTAGGATATCCCTCCAATCAAAATCAACTATCTGTGTTTCTAGCTAGTCTTTTTAGATCGTGTGAAATGTATGTTGTTCGGGGAAATAACTGTGTGAGAAGTTTATGGCATTCAGCTTATAATCATAGCCACATTACACTTGAGGTTGAGTAGAATGGATTATTGACATCAGTAAACATAGGTTGGATCTTAAAGGAATTTGAGTTTTAAGGCTGGCTGATCGAGATAACCATGCATATCAAACTCTTGTCATGCACTTGATTTTATGGGTCATTCTCTAATTTTTACTATTAAGAAGGTTGGTTATCTTCATCGAGGCTGTGGTTTTCTTCTACAAGGCCGCCATCACCACTCTACAGGGTCATGTAAAAAAAATATTAAAGGAATGGAACGGGCTGGTCCTCTTCCACTCGGCCGCCATTATATTTTCTTTAAAAGACACTTGTTAATATAACAAAATGAGGCTTTTAAATAGACCATTAAACGAGACTATCAGATATAAAGTTATAGAGCACACCAGAAGAGCTCTCCCCGCCACCCTCTCAACAGATTCTTGAAAAATAACTTCTTGATAGATTCGGTTCCTTCCATGAAGGGAAAGGAAACCTAATTGTTGCATCGTAATAATTATTTTAATTATATATATAAATAAAAATACTTATAAATGTTATAAAGTCAGTAAAGGGGGTATTATGGGTCATTTTCGAGGAGAACCGGTGCAATGAACAACCCCGATAAACTATTGAATAATTGTGTCGAGGGTTCATAGATTAAAAATAATAACAGTGAGCAGTGAACAACAACCTATCAAATTAATGAATTAGGGTAGCATAAATTGAATCAAAAATTTTAAAATGTACGCACCAGTGGTCTACCCATGTTTAGATCCCGATTCAATTGATACAATCCGAGAAGAGAATTAAAAGATTTTTTTTTATTTCCACATTGGATGTTCAAATGACTATGGAATGTGCAACTTGTTGCCAGCCGGAGTGTTTAGAGTATAACCTTATTGCATATTTACATACGGATCAATAATTGAATTATTGGAAAAAGAGTTTCACATGTTTTTTTTAAATGTGGTTCACCAAGAGTTTCACATGGTTTGGGTACATACACTTGAAAGAAGTATAATAAACTTTAAAAGTCAATGCCTAATTTTGGAATGATGATAGGCTGATTTTAGTTGTTGTACTTTCAAGGATATATCTCATGTATGCATTATAGTATCCTAGCTCACTAGAATGTTATGGGAAATAGAGTCCACGTGGAAGACCTTGCTTTGGGATATGTGTCTGTAATAAAGAAGCGTAGAAGTTCCTTACATTACATTAAATTACCTTTCACTTTTTTACATTACGTTGAATTATTTTTTATTTTAGAAGCTCCTTACATTACATTGAATTAATTTTTATTTATTTACATTTTATTGAATTACCTTTTCTTTTATTAGTGGAAACATTTCATTTTTGAAAGGATGTCTATTAAATAGCTAATAGTTACATTTGAAATAAAAAAAATTAAAAAAAAGGGGGTCATGTGATATTCATATCTCTTGATATGTATTTATATAATATAGGCAATGTTTAAACTTAAAAGATTTTACTATTCTGGTTTTACATATATATATGTGTGAATTTATTTACATACTTTATTATGTGTAATTCCTCTAAAGGGTTAAAGACTAATAATTTTCATGTGTGTTTTGAATAAGATAGAATAAGAATTTTGTACCATGTTCCTTCATCCATTATAAATATAAGCGGGGTTAAAGGAATGTGAAATAGTTTTTGGTTAAATGTAAAGGATTGTTGATTTTATGTTTGAAAATGTTTTCTTATAAATAATATATATATAAAGAAAAGGAATGCACTTTATATTTTAAAAGGGAGTGTACTTTACCCACTTTAGATTTGATGAAAAGAAAATACCACTTTTTATAGGATTGAAAAGAGAATGCATTTATAGAAAAAAAAACATTTTATATGATTCCAATAAAAGAGCATTTGAGGATTTATTGGGTGTAATGTTGTTTAGCTCATATCTATTAGGTGCAATGTTGTATCAAGCTGTTAGCTAGTTACATGTTGGCATTTAAGGATATTTTCTATTACTTATTTTGGTTTTGTTATAATGGATGATTGTATATTTTATAAAATATCCTTGACATTTTAAAATGGAGGATGATCTTTGTATTTTATAAATCAAATGATTTATTATGGAAGATTAAAAATATTTTAGATTAGGTAATATAAGTTCCTCAACACAGTTTACGTTTACAAGTCTAATTCAAAAGAATTGCATAAATGAACTAGATATGAGGTTAATATTAGTTCGACCTAATGGACTTGCATACACACAGGTATTTCCTATACTCTATGAAGCATTGAATTTTTGAATGCAAAATTTTGTGTTTATTTTGTGTGTACATAAATAGAAATGCTTACATAAATGCATGAAGAGTGGAGTTGTACCTAAAGATAGATAATATGATTTTTTTGCTTTTTACCTCCCAATATGTAAGGGTTAAATGTGGTAATAACTAGTTAAGTTTTATAACATGTAATTGGAACGGACATTGTAATAATACTTAACTAAGTTGTAGTTGGAACCTATAATGATATGAAAGAAGACATAATAAGCATATTCCTGATATTAGTAAGATGTTGATATCTGCTTGGGGTGATATGAAAAATGTTTAGAATCTTCAGATAATGATTAACATGTTTATCTTCTTGTATGTGGAAGAGGAAAAAGTATGGTTACAAGAAAACATGTATGCATTGAAGCATAGCATGATTGCACTACCCAAAAATATTGTCAAGGAAGTGCAACCAAATTTAAAAGTTTCCTAGGATCGGCAGAAATGTTACATAGATTTAAAACAAACTCCAAGAGAGTTCAACATTTGGTGATCACGTATATCTAAAGGTAAAGTTGAAGAAGAGTTCCTTGAGTTTGGGAAGGTGTTCCAAACTGGCGACAAGGTATTGTGGATATTTTGAACTATTAGCTAAGATAGGGCCAGTAGCCTATCAACTTGCACTTCCACCTAATATAAAAGTACACGATGTAATTCATGTTTCATTGTTAAAAAATATATACATGATAATACTCATATAATTGACTGGGATGTGCTTCAGGTAGAACCAGAGGGCGAGTTCTAGACCGAACCTTTCTACATCCTAGATGGGAGGGAACGTATGCTCCGGAATTGAGCCATATTCAAATAAAAGTGCAATGGAAGCACTTCAGCCCCAAAGAGGCAACTTGGGAAATGGAGGATAAAATGTGGGAAGCATATCCCTCCATGTTCCAGAATGAGCAAGGGAGCTCAAAATAAAAAGAACACCGAGGACGGTGTTAAAAATAAGGGGGGGGGGGGAATGTAATACCCCCATGACATTGCTTTTATTTTTCATGTTTTGAAAATTATAATTTTTATCATGTAATGAGTTATGAAACTCAAAGATTGAAATGACATTTGCACAAACAAACATTTTTATTTATTTATTAATAAAGAAAATAACACTTGGAGAACTCAACTACATGAGGGGACACCAACCATGGCACCAAAGAACATGTGTAAGCAAGCTAGAGTGATTGATACCAATCAAATCCAATCCAAAGCTCAACAACTAGACAAGATCCTAAATCATAGGGATTTAGGAATCTGATTGGAGATTTGATTGGGATGGCATAAGACCTGGGCAAATATATTTATATGAGTGCACTGGAATAGCATAGGACGTCATGTTGTGCATGGAGAAACTTTGTTGTGAATGCATGTGTTGAGTGTTTCTCTTGTTTCATAAGTCAATCGCTTAGCTTGTTACAGACTCTGAGAGAGAGTGTCGCGTGCAAGCTTTCTTGTTTTAGCTTGTTACGGACTCAAGGATTGAGTGCTACGAGGAAGTTACTTACTATTCTGGTGCATGGTTGATGATCCAACTCGAGGGTGGAATGGAGCAAACCGTTGATTTGCTGCCTCCTATGGTTGGGAGGAGTTGATTCTCCAAGTGTGTTTCCCCTGGATTCAAGTAAGTAGATCTGATTTAGTTTCTTAGATACTTCAGCTTGAATTATGGTTATTTGCATGATCAATAAAATATCTTGACAGTCAAAACAAACCCTTTTTTTTTGTTGTTTTTCATTATTTAGAATTTTCTGATGTTTTGTTTATGGGGTTGTTACACTTTCTTGTAATGCCATGTAAAATATGCCACAAAAAAGATTGGTTCATTTTGCAGTAACAGCGAAACAAAAATTTTACCCATTTTTCACACACAAATGCCATTAAGGTATAAGGGGTATGTTACAGTTTCCCCCACAAGATCCTCTCTCTGATATTTATCAATCTAATTGAGAAGAAAAACTTGGGATCGTTTTCCCCACAAGATCCTATCTTCGATATTTATCAATCTAATTGAGAAGAAAAACTTCTATTATTTAGGTTTGATCTCTTTGTTCAATTTCTATTCAAACTAACAGTTTTTGTATTTATATTTCATTTAATTATTAAATTTTAAATCATCACATTGTAATTATAGATAATAAACTCGCTAATTTGATTAAATAGTATTAATATTTAATCCTGTCATCTAATTGATTTTAGTTATCAAGTACTCATCCATTTCGATCTCTTAGCATGCTCGATTCCTCTTTTAGTGGAAGCCCCAACTAGAAAGAATAGAAGAGATACATGTCTTTTAAAATAATGATATTAGTTTGTCTATGATGCTCCTGAGCTCTTAGCTCAAAATCATTTATTTAAAAAGAGTCTAAGTGCTCTAGATCTTAACTTGACAATAGTTTCGATACTCCAGACATTTCAGTGAAACACCTTTTCAAGTAATGATCTTTTGTGCTCCAGATTTTGTAACTCAACACCTTAAAACCGTTTCACAATATTTTAAGTGTTCCAAGCTTCCTAGCTCGAAACTTATTTATTACATCACAAAATAAAATGATAATAATAAATAAAAATAAATAGCCTTTAAAATCTTAAGATATTACACTAGTTTATGATAACACAATTACCAAAGTTTCCATCTATGAACATGGGGCACATCCTTTAGGTTTTCCCATAAAAATTTCCTAAAACTAAGTTAAGCATATGAAAATGGTGCAGTCTAGATTATATTCTACCCACTTAAGTAAATAGACTAGTATTGAAAATGATGAATATTTTCGTGTAATATCTTGAATTTTGACCTTAACTATAATGGGCATGAGTCCCATTGCACATGAGTTAATTTGATGTTTATGTTTGTATATTGGGCATAATGCCCCACTACACATGAGTTATGTTGATTAGTTAGATATATTGGGCGTAAGCCAATGCATATGTTTTTATTATCATATATGCGATTGTATATGTTGGGAATGGACCCTCGTGGACAAAGATTATTATCATAGTACAATGTACTTGATGTATTCTATGATTTAAAGTTAATGCATATACTGAGATGATTATTCTGATGAAGTGTGCAGAAGACTGAATGCATGATTGAGTTCTATAATGTGTTGGGTGTAAACCCTGAAACACATAAGTGATGAGATTTTGTGTTGAGCACAAGCTCTCGAGCGCATGATTTATGAGTTTTTGTATTGAGCATAAGTTCTAGAACACATGAGTTATAATATTGGAAGTGTTGGGCATAATCTTTAGAGCATTCTAAATTGATGTTGAGCATAATCTCTAGAACATTGGATCCTTGGCCATTGTATCCCTACGTGTATTATACAAGTACATCCTAGCATTAATGTTGAGTGAGAGGCTCTAGAACTGCACTAAAGTGTAACTCCCAGTTATTTAGCATTGAGCTTAGGCTCTGAATAGAACTAGAAGTTACTAAAATTAATTGTGTTGAGTGAGAACGACTCTGAAAAGCAGTGACCCTTATATTACTTATTTTGAGTTGATTAAATGAAATTTCAAATACACTTCTCATCAAGTACTAAGGAACTACCACGATACATAAGGTAATCCAACATGCAAGGAGGATCTAGAGTTTCCTAACTTCGTTGACCAACCCTACCTAAGTCCTTGACAAAAGAAATAGTATAAGCTAATGAAAGCATCATGTAAATGAGATCATGTTATATGATGCATAAATAAATATTAACTATAATATATATAGTTATATATATTATGAATAAAAGAATAATTATATATATAGTATATATATAATAAAATAAAGATAACTAAAAATAATAAATAAGGAGTCTATGCATTTATTATTTACTAAAATGATTAAATACATATATTCAATCCTAAAAGTCAAATTAGGAACTAGTAAAAAGTTTGTAAGTTAAAATAATTATTAAATCCACATAAACCAATTAAAGATTATTTTTCAAAAATAATGGATTCTTGATCTAAATGAAGTTTTAAAACAACTTCCATTTCCTAAAGATTGTCTATAAAGACCCAATCCAAGAGAAAGCTTGGGGGATCTGATCTTGATCTATGATAAACATTTTTTCTAATATTTTTTGTAGAGCATTCTAAAAGCAAAGAAATATTATACAAATATTCCAAATAAAAGAAGCCTCACCTTCACGAGTTCTAGACTACTTGCATGCTGGAGTTAGCTCAGGGGGATCTGGATTAGAACCAGGAACGGTTCTGGGTCATGGTTGGAAGGAACATGGTAATTTCAAGGTTATCGAGTTAAAACAGATATGCAGGTCACGAGTAATTAGGGTTTTATTAATTTTGTGGGTTTAAGTGTGAGGGTTCATAGTCATTAAAACAAGCTGAAAACTTGCAGGTATGAGGATTCTACTTCTTCCAGTTTGTTAATCATGTGTTCAAGTTATACTTATATAATATTCATGCTCTCGATTAAATATATACAACCTTTATTTTTTAGTTGTTTATATGCTTCACGATATTTCATTGTTTAAAGTAAAACTCATCATTTAAATTCTTAAATAGAAATCATGAGCGTTAAAGAGTTATTAGAATTTACATGTAATTAGTTCAGAAGTTTATATTAGATTTTGTAATCCTCAAACCCTAACTGCTAAGTTAAAAATACAAACTAAGTTGCAGCTTAGAGATTTTATAATAAACGAAAGATTAACAAAACCAACTAATTAAACCTAAAATGATAAACAAAACTTATTTTGACTCTTAAGCTAATCATTATTTAGACTCTGCACAACGTTAAAACATAAAAATTAAAAGAACAAATTACAAATTATTTATAAACATTCACACTAGGGATCGAATCCATTCTAATTCAAAAAACCAAAATTATAACCTAAGCAAATTTATGGCATATTTCATTTGCGAGCAAAACACAAAACATCTAAATACACAAAACTTATAAACATTATACCTCTGGCAGTAAATCAAATCTCGTCAAAGATTGGCAGCATGCCTTTCTTTCCAAACCAAATTTATAATTGCAACCCGTCTAAATAAATTACACTAAACGGATAAAATCCAAAAAAACAGAGTTCCATTCCCATACACATTATGTTGATGGAGTTAAAAAGGATAAAAAGGATAAATAGCCACATAAATTATATTAATGAACCAAAGGTTAAAAACCACTATCACAGTCAACTATCCACGCGATCCAAGATCGAATCCATTAAATGTGAGTTTATATATTCACTACATTTTAAAACAAATAAGCTACAAAACATTAAACCTAGCCAAGCATTTGAGTTTCGAATCGCATAGAGCTCAACTAGGAGCATTTAAAATAAACCAAACCATACAAACGCAGTATCAAATCCTACAAGTGAAAAATAAAGTATTAAAAACATTTACACAGGCTGCGTTATTCATGCTGGGCTTAGCCATTATGGTTGCCCGTAAAATAAACATTTCGCCACATCTAGCTTACAGACAGAGCTAGTCTCTTCCATTAAAAAAAACTTTTAAATCGACAGAGCTACATCCTTATGAATTAATGAATCAACTAAACCACAGTTCCACAATTCATATCGAATATTTGAGGAATGACATCATCAGTGCCATTGCAAAGAAATGACACTATTAGCATTATAAACGCATTCAATTTATAGAGCCATAATAAAACAAAGGAACCGTGTAATATTTGGTTATAACCCAAAACAATCTATTACAAAGCTAATGGTAAACAAAAAAAGTAGAGCCAAGTCTCTATTAAAGTTTAAACATCACATATTTACATAAGAGAGCCATACAAGTGACTTTACACAGTCGCATTCACATGCCCAAACGAAAAAAAGGAACCCCAAAACTAACATTGAATAGCTTAAGCGCTACAAACCAACATTTCCCAGACCCAGAATCGAAATCGTGTAACAACATAACAAATTTAACATTGGGTACAAACCCCTTCTATACATGGGATTACCTGGGATGGTTGCGCAGTCAACTCAAGCTCTTCCCTTTAAAGTAGAGTACCCATGCTACCAAAAACTGCACCAACGAAACCAATGCAAACAATTAGAAGTACGCAGCGATTGTAAATGCAAACCAAAGTTAAAAGGTGAATCCATACTAAACATGGGGATACGTGTCAACATTTCCATGGACAAACTATAAGCTTTGCATGGTATTCACAACCCCCACTTGGAGCATGAAACTTCACTCCAAAACCAAAACGAAGAACCGAACGAATGCTCAGCAAACCCTAGCGCAATGCATCAAGCATGAAGCTTGTGCAACCCGAGGAGCATACAATGCGCCAACCTAGCCGCCACCTTCATCGAAATCAAAACCCATCTGCCTATAGTTTGCCTTCACACTCCTTGCCATCAAAATAATCCCCATTTCCATAGTATGCGATCTGACCTTACTCTTAAACCCTTCCATAGTTGCGAAATGCATATGTATATGCTAAAGTTTAAACCCTCTTATCATAGTTTTATTGTGCTATACTTTTAAACCTTCAACACCATTGTTTTAAAACATACACATAGTCTCCTCAAAGGTATAAAGTCCTTTCACCATAGATTACCAACATACGTTTACATTTAAGCGTAGGACCCTTGTCTCATTAAATGAGCCTAGGAATAACATTGTTTAGGATTCAGTTAGTTGTAGATGTTAGGATTTTGTTTCGTCACATTCGTAAAACTAGGTTCAAAAGCGAAATCACCTGCAAAAAAAGGTACAAATGCATTACTTCACAATGAACTAAGTAAACCCTGTAGCATAGGAACCTTACCTTTTAGAGTGAGTCAAAAAGGACAAAAACCCAACCACTCCACCCCTTGACATACGGAGGTAAGTCAGTCTCTTCGTTATAAACAAATAAATAAATGAACGTAATATCAAGGTAAGACATAAACATAATAAGAATAAGGATCGATAGGGTCAGTAAATAAAATAGACATGTAAAGTAAACTACAAGTGCATTGAAGTATAGAATAGTGACATGTAGACATCATCATCATACATGAAAAACACACAAAGGAAACAACAAACAGAACTTAGGCTTAGTTCTTCAAACAAGTTTTTATTCCGCAGTAAAAATGAAAATGTCCTTAAGATCTAGCAGTTTTATTGGCCAATGATTTTTTTTTTAATTTTTGAATTTTAGAGACATCACATTTCCAATCATTTTAGATATATGTTTTGTTTTACAATTTAATGAACAATTATGATTGTTTTTTCCCTGTATGAATTGGCATTACAAATTCTTGAGTGTACATAGTGACATGTTAAATTCCTAAAAGAAGTAGCTAATGTAGCTCTCAATTAAGTTAAAGTTTATCTGAGTAACATGTTTGTCCATGTAGATATGGGCCTATTCATAAAGCTAGAGTAAGGACTAGCTGTGAATGCTTGGAGAAATTGTAGAATATACATCAAATCTCAAATTTCGTTCTAGTCCTTGTGATGGATGGCTAAGTCTAGAGGTGGACAAATTCAAAACACATTGAATCTAGGAGGATAATACATTAATACTTGCAATCAAATCGAAGAGACAATGCAAAACGTGGACTGCATGAATGAAAATGCGGTGACTCTAAGAGATTTAAATTTATGATAATACCTATGATCAAATCGAAGAGACAATAGAGGTACCTGAACATTAACTAAGGTTATCTTTAGTTTTGTTTGGTGATTTGGTGGCCATACCATACCATACCTTGATTCCTCAGTTTTCTTTAAGATCATTACAAGCAACCGACTTTATTCGATCGTTATAAACTCTTAGATAGTTGATTCCTGCATCTCCACAAACTTACTTAAAACGCTACAAAGCAGGTCGGTTGCCGTACTGCATAACATGCCAAAAGACAAATGTAGTCAAGTCTCATATTTCTCATGATGGATGGCTAATAGTCGATAGAAAACGTGGACAAGTTGAAATCGAAGTGAATTTGGTAGGTTCAAATCTAAAGAGACAACTGAACTGCGAATCCAAATCGTGCACGGCATGATTGAAAACGCAGTGAATCCAGAAATTTAAATTAATCATAATACCTGTGATCAAATCGAAGAGACAACCCAAGTACCTGAACAGTAACTAAAGTAATCTTTAGTTTTGTTTGTGGATTTGGTGGCCATTCCAATTGTTCGGTTTTCTTAAAATATCATTATAAGAAACCGATTTTAATCGATGAACGACTATTTTTTGGCATTGTAATTAGCGATCCAGACGGTGAAAGTGAGATTTAGTTGTTGAAAAGAATCTGAATGGTCGCAAAGCGGAAGAGGGAGAGGGAGAGAGAGACAGAGTCTGGTAGATTAGAACATTTACATAGTTTGTGGTTGGATCACGTAGATCCGGATCAAAATGGTTAAGAGGTAGTTATAGAATGAAAGATAATTTGGAAAACTTTTTATTCCTCGGATAACTGTGAGTTATTCATGTCTAGCTACATATTATCACTATCATTTATTTATTTATCAACTATCAGTCATGTTTTATATTATCTATGCATTGTTACCAATTATCCATTTATCAACCAACTATTGATCTATTTATAGGTTTTCATAAGCAAATCAACTAAACTGTACCAAGTCACTCTTAATCAAATAAAAAAGTAGGCCTTAAAGCTGAAGCGAGCGCAGTATAGAAACCCAATGAGGGAAGGTCGACGATAAAACTGGAACCACCGTAGTCTGAAAGCCCAGGGATTTAAAAAAGAGTGACCGTTAGGGTTTCCCGCTATTGCGTACATGCACGCGCGCGAGGATCACGTTGTCCTTTCTTCTTATCCATCGAAGAAGTTTAGATTCCCTGTTCTATCTTCTCGTGTGCTGAAGTTTAGATTCCCGCGCTTTCACATCATTGCCTTTAACGATTGTAAAATATATTCGTCAATAATAAAAAGCCACCTGTTTCTCACCATACATGTTCATGAATTTTGTTTTTTTTTCGTGAGCAATCCTCTTCCGTGAATACAAATGGAAAGGCACTACCATTATTTGAGGCACTACCAGTGTTTGATGTAAGGTCTTGTCAAAGTAGTGGCGGTCTATCAATCTATCTCATGTGAAAATAGTTAAGGTCCAGACTAGATCATTATGACAAATATTTTGGACACACGAAGAGGACTGCTTATACTTCATGAGTGATGGTTGAAGGTTTTTTTTTTGTTTTCTTGGAGGTAGGGATGGCCACAAGAAACAAGAGTAATG
Organism: Pseudotsuga menziesii; assembly: GCA_001517045.1. Lineage (NCBI taxonomy): Eukaryota > Viridiplantae > Streptophyta > Pinopsida > Pinales > Pinaceae > Pseudotsuga > Pseudotsuga menziesii. The sequence goes on from LPNX010225042.1 coordinate 36,555, forward strand.
ATGAAATATATTCTTGAAATTAAGGTAGTATTTGCTTGTGATGTTTCATTTTTAATGTTGAAATTTTGGGAAGAGAATATTGTTTATATTGATTAATATTGAATTTTATTAAAGAGAAAATGTATATTTTATTAATAATTTATATATTTTAAAACATTTTTTATAATATAAGAGAATATTATTTAGAAATTTATGATATAAATAATTTAAATTTAAATTTATTAAGTTTTATATATGTATCTAGTTTATATACATATCTAAGTTGTGTATAAAATATGCAGCAAGACTAGCAACCAACAATATTTTTAAAAATTGCCAAAGAGAAGTAAATACATAGTAATAATATAGAGAAGTAAATACATAATAATAATATCTTTTGGGATTTAAAAATAGTAATTAATTGAAAAATGGGAAAAACCTTATCAAAGCACCCCACCTTCAATACCTTTTAACGTAAATCCAAACTCTAAGTACCCATTTTGAGTGGGTATCTTTTTCACATATATAAAAAGACATGAACTCAGTGGCAGATACTCGATCCAAATTGGCCTTAGCGATTCAACCTCGGGTGATCGAGATAAAGGAACACAGTAATGGCCAAACTACTCTGTCTTACATAATGATCTCAAAGTCAAAACATGATTTCAAGAAGACACGACAAACTCCAATAGGTAGCTTGATTATGTAAGCTGATCAGAGCGACGAACCTTTGTAGAAAGGGGAAACTGAAATGTATGGAAGCAACTTGTAAAGGAGAACACGGTGTATTTTATGAATAAAAGTTTTTTCCTTGGAAAAAAAATTGTATAGGTTATATAAAATAAAATGATAATATTAATTTAATTTGTAATAAAGAATGTTTATAATATACTATATTAAAAAATATAATCATAATATTATTCATTTTTATGGAGAATTAAGTGAAAATTATATATATAGCTAGAGGTAATTAATGTGTTATATATATATAACATTAATTACCTCTAGTTCTTCTTATGAATAGGTTTTATTTAAAAGCTTCTTACATTCTCTCTTTCTTCAAAAAATGTCTACTAGTTTCCTCACAAATTGGGTTCAAAGAAAAACAAAAAAACAATACTTATTAGAAATGGAAAATAAAACTAGAAAATTAAATAAATCATGATTTTATAGTAATGCTCAAGTCCACTCATATTTCAACAACATCTTGTTCAATGTACATAAAAGTTTTAAATAGGTTGTTTGAGGCTTGCATGAATAAAAATGTTCGATGTGCTAGAAATGGGAGATCCTAGAATCACTAGAGGGATATGGAGATGTTCCAACATACTTCCAACCAAATATTTGAATTCACTATGGTTGAGTCCATTTTGGCATACTTTCATGGATGGATAGTTATGAAGGATTATGTCTCACTCTTCTTTGCATTACTATAAAATTGTAATGTACTCGCTTACATCAATGTCACAATTTCATGTTGTGCTTTTTCTTTGACTAGCTCTCTCTTTCCTCATTCTATCAACTTAATTGTTTGGTTGAGGATGCCATGTTTCAATTGGTCCCTTCGAATTCGATTACGGTGCTCCATACCTTGCTAGAGATTCTTCAAATCAAATACAAATTGAACAACATCAATCATGAAAATCGCAGTGCACAATCGATGTACACACTCAATGTGAAGGAAAAATCCAATCAAGAATACCTAGACTTAGATGGAGGCCCATAATCATTCTATGTATATTGAGTGCTTGTTTGGACTGTGACCCTTGGCATATTTCTCTTTACATACTTTCCAAACATCCCATCGATGAGAACACTTACCTCCCCCATACTTTTATTCACATTGTCATAGGACGATTAAATCGTTTTTGGGGTCACATTGTCATAGCAGAATTAAATCTTTTTTGGGGTTACATTGTCATAGCAAGATTAAATCTTTTTTGAGGTGAGGTAAGGAGGTTTAATGTAGAGTATTTTAATTGATTACAACCCATATATGTTAAGGAAGAAATGATATCACTTTAGTGAAATCAATAATAAGAAAGACATTGAGATAATCAACCTACCCCCATTAGAGGAAATTTCAACTCAAAATGGGCCTTTCAACCCTAATTCAAATTCCATGTCATCACGTGTTAGCCAATGAAATTGATTTAAATTTGAAATACCGTATAGGTATTAAACAAGTTTTTAATATAAATTTGGGGACAGGTATCATAAAAAAAACTACTTTTTTTGTTCGTATTTTCGACATATCTCCCTGTGTTTTTACTCAAATTTCAAGAAGGAGAGCTCTCTAGATGCAGAAATAAATTATGCATCCAACAAGTACCCACACTACATACTTTTGACAAATGTTGCTACCCCAAAAACAAGAAATACCTGAAAAACATGATGATGACATCGTCATCATGGGTTTTCAGGTATTTCTTGTATTTGGGGTAGCGGCGTCCGTCAAAACTATGCAAAGTGGGTACTTGTTGGATGCAGAATTTAAATACGCATCCAATGAGCTCTCCCGATCGAAATTTGAGTAAACACACACGAAGATATGTCGAAAATACGAACAAAAAAAGTAGTTTTTTCTTTTCTTTTTACAAAATTAATAAATATTATTTTATTATTTTAACTATTATTTTATTATTTTCATTATGAAATTTCCTATAATGAACACCCACCCCTTTTCATTTAACTTTTAGAGTTTAATGGCTAGAGGGTATATGGTAAAATTCAATATAGTAAGACTCTATTACTATAAAAATAATATGTTGACACATTAACATCAAACCTAAAAGGGAGCATCTTATTGTGTAAATACTTTAACCATGGAGTTTCCAATTAATTAGAATTTAGTAACTCCATTGTTTTTGGGAACTGTGAGTTCCTTCAACATTTCAAAGATTTTTGTTTTATTATTTGTGGAAATGTTATTATCCAAGAATTAATATAGTTTATTTCTTGAGATTATAAATGACCTACATCTACTTTCCCAATAAAAAAATTAGATTACCAAATGGTTATAATTGCTAAAGTCTAAAGATGTATACATACCCTACTCTTCTCTAAAATTGAACCTATGACCTCCTAAGATAAAACACATGATATTAAGCATTATGCCTAATAAAATTGTACCATATTATCATTTATTTTTATAAAAGAACTTATTGATAATTATATGAACCACTTTTCAAACTATTTCTTTCTAAATCATAACTAAATCATTAAATTCTAATAATATTTTCCACTATTAAGTTTACTATTATTTAGAGTCATAACATTTTTAACTTTTACTTTTTATGAAGTACCTATTTTGATTATCTATTTGGGCATTATTTTTATATTTTTTTTTCATTTTCGAAATAAAATAGTGAAAATAAAATTTAAACATACATAAAATAAATATTTAATTTAATAGAGTCCATATATAATGAATAAATGGAAAAATTTATAAAAATATTCCTCATTCTAAGTTGTTTGTTTTTAGATATGAAATGAGTTTTGATAGCCATAAAAAATAATTATTGCTAATTTCAAATATAGTCTAAACAAAAACTTATTTCTCATCACATTAATGAGTGAACCCCTAGTTTAACCAACATAAATCATTATTAATTTTGGATATACTCTCAAAATCATATATATAAATACCTTATTTCCATCACATATAATGAGTATACCCTCTCAATTCTAAAGCGACAAAATAAATATAATCTCAAAAATGTTTATAATATGAAATCTTCTTGAAACTTAGAATCCACCCCTTTTCCATTAGCTTATTGCTATATTCCTAACTAATTTCAAACTTAAAGTACCCTCAACCACATTCTTTGGTTTATTAATTAAATATTCTTGGATTTTATTTATGCTTTATGTTTTCTATAATGTTCTCAATTACATTTTTCTCAAATTAGTTTCTTCTATTAAAATTAATAATATCATTGTAATACACCTATAATTAAAAAATTAATATTTATTATTTATTTCAGAAAACATTATGTTAAATTTATTGTAAAGTTTTATGACTAAGTTGGTCAAGGATGATTGTAATTGAAGAATTATTTATTTTAATAATTAAATAGAAGATACACATATCCAATGGAGACTCTTAAATGAGTGTTCACTAACACACTAGGAGGAATGAGTAGCTATAGAAGGATGGTTGACAAGTGGAAACACTAACATTTCACTTTCTAGCTGTTGCAGGAAGCATAATCCCTAAAATTGTGGTCATGTTCCCTTAGAGGGGGAACTGAACTGGTGGCTCATTTAATTCCAAAGCTGACCCAAAGACCTATGCAATCATATAAATACCATTAAATTGAGCAGGAAGCTCACTAATCATTCTGATTTCTAAGTGAATGAACCTTGCGACTGCTGCAAACTGAAAAGTCAAGCACACAAGGAATTTTATGAGGGGATAGCTAAAGTGGAATTACCGAGTTAAGTCTTCTACTGAGTGTTAAGTGTTAGCAAGTTTGTTGTGTGGGATATATCCAGTGATCTTCGTCCTAGTGTTTTAGTGAACAGGCTCGGAGGTCCTAAGAAAGTAATCTTGGGTGGTTCAAGAGAAGGTTGGGTGGAACAATATCCTTTGAGTGCTTGTCCCCTTCTACATATTATCTAGGTTCAATTGATATTTAATTCTGAAACTGTACTTTTATTTGGAATATGCTTAGTAACTATAATTAGGATGATTGGATATGTTACGAACTCTATATATGGAAGCTGTTAGGAAAACTACATTTATGTTTTTTCAAGTTAAAGGTTAAAGATATTGATGTAGTCACTCTGTAAAGTATTTCTTAGCCTAAATTATGTTCTTCTTTCCTCTTTGTATAATCATTAAAATATTTTTACAATATTCCTACCTTGTATTTTACAATCTACCATAGTATTAGAATTAGAGGTATGCCCTTTGTTAGTCTAGGTTTTAAGTAGATAGCATTTCATGTTGCACTAAAGACTTGGGGAAGTACTATAAAATATACCTCTAATTACAAAGTTAAAATTTAAAACTGAAATATCTAAGTACAATTGCAATATTCAGATTTAACCTTTTTACAGTATTACTGCATGCACATTATTATATGTTTCTAGGGCCAAGTTCTAGCCTCTCAATAAAAACCCTAGATACAGTGGGTTAAACAAATTAAAAATATTAATAACTGAGTTAGTATCTACAAAGGTTATTTATAAGGACGACATGGCGAGTCTCTTGTAATATCTTTAAGGTTAAATTCCAAATTGGGTTTATCAACAGGCTGCAGCATAGGTTACAGACTATAAGCCAAATTGGTATTGTCATCTGTAGTTTATTACTTACAGATTTAAAGACCTAGTAGCCTTAGGGCTTATATATTTTGCTTTAAAATCAGTCTTATCCACTAAGAAAACAATAAATTCTAATTGACCTAATAATCGTTTCATAATTTGTAAATAGAGTATGGCCTCATGGCTTCTATCAAGAAATCAAAAAGATAAGTACATGCTCATGGCCAACATATTATTCCTTTTCAAAGTAAACTCTTTTGTAAATTAAGGAAAATGACTATGTAACAAAATCAAAACAATATCCAACACTGTAAATTTAAACACCTCGCAGGCTACATGCCATAATCATTGCTATCAGGCTAAACAGTAAAGTGGCTCTATGGCCATTTTCAAGAAATGATTGCAACAGGAAAAAGGCCTCACGGCCATAGTATAGTATTGCAAAAACAATGAACTGTAAAATCAAGTTATATATAAAACCTTGACAAATTTGCTGAAGATAAGAGAAACAATGTTGATCAAGTTCTACAGAGTTGAGAAGGGCATCGAGTCTCCTATCCCTCTCTGAAGAAGAGCTTGTCTAGCTTATATGATTTTCTCCTAGTTTTGTTTTGTAGGTTGCAAAGAGTATCTCCTAGAGCATATCAACAACTCCAATATGGATTCAAAAGTTCCTCTACTATCTCCTTTCAACTATGATGATTGGAAGCCCAAGATGAGCGCATACTTGAAGAGGAAATGCCTCTTTGGTGTCTCCATTAGTGCATTGAGCAAACCCGAGTCTTATGAAGAGAATATTGATTGGATGAATAATTATAATAGATATTATGGAATTTTGTGTTTGGGAATGTCTCCAAATATACATTATCTCATAGATTCTGTTGAGTATCCATTTGAGCTTTGGAAAATTTTGGAAATATCTTTTGGTATGCAGGAAGTAGAAGATGAAGCATGGAGAGAACCCATCATCTCCTCATGTTCTCTCTCTCAATATTTCTTGGCCTCTACATTATATGATGAAGTTATTTATGATGGATACATTTTTCATACAGATCATGTTGCTGCTACCCTCTTTGATTCGAATGCTTCCTCCTTCAATGAAGAAGCAAATATTGAAGATCCATCTTATTTTGTCTCTTGAAGGTGATTCTTCTTCTTATGATACTAATGATGAAAAATAAGTAACATATGGATATTATATTGATATTTATGATGATACATTCACCCATTCATTGTTCTCTATATCTCCTATCTTAGATTCTGAGATCTATGTTCCAGATCCTTCACACTTTGTGCATACCTCTCTCATTGATGGTGCACAACCCAATGACTTTTAGGATGTTTTCTTAGCCAAATCAAGTCCTATTAGTTTCATTCCACTTCAAATACTTGATATCATGTGATTTTCCATCTCCTCCTTTGTTCTTGGCATCAATACTTAGAGCCTCATTGAATATTTTGAACATCTCCTTCTTTCCTCCTTTCATAGAGAGGATTCATTACCAATGTATTCTCGTGATTCTACCGATACGCTTATATGTGATCCTTTGGATTCTGATTTAGAAGCATATTTGCAAGATGATACACAAATCATACGACCATTCATACCATATACTATTCCTATGAATAATCCTAAGACTATACAAACCCCAAGTCCACTAGTTGATTCCTCATTTGTCTCTTATGTAGTGTTACTTATCTTACATGGTTTGAAGTCTTTCCTATCTTTCAGTGGTTGGTTATCCATGAACTTAGTCATATTTGGAATGATATTAAACATGTTTGGATATATTCTAAACACTTATGTTTCATATATGATGTCCATCCATCATTCATATCTTTATACCTATCAGTTTTCCCCATTTGCTCATAGTTTTCCTAGTCTAGCCCTATATCCTCATGGAGTCATTGAATCCTTTTTCTTTGTTGTTCCATATGTTAATGTTTCTGATATATCATAGTTTTATTAGCCTCATATCATATTTGGAAAGGTGCTACATCAGATTGGAATATGGACATGTGATTCACATTACAATTTTGCAGTTATTCAAGGAATTGATGTGTAATAAATTGTCTTAATTTTTGTACTCTTTGGGAAGGAGTATGCATAGATATCTTTTCCATTTAATATTATGCTTTTAGATCAGAGTTTGACAGTAGAAAGAATCATTCATATAATTCTCCTACTTCATCAGTTGATGAGATACAATGAGTCTCTCCTCTTCCTTCTTGCAGATTCTACACTCTAGTGCATGATCGTGGAGTTCATGATTTCTTCATCAAGTCTTCCATCCAGAAGCAGTTCATTCAGCTCATTCAAGAGAAGATAAATATATATAGAAGACATATTATTTAAAATTTTGTGCCTTGTCCTTTCTTGAGGGAGGATTTTCCCCATGTGGCTTTGCCTCTTTCCTCACTTTTCTGGACATAATAATTGTTAAAGGGTGGCCATAGCCTTGTTTCTAGGCCCTATATACACATATATTTTTGAAATACCATCATAAATTCATACTTAAAGGGGGGTGTTGGAATATATTAAACCCATTCAATACTTGGGATAAAATAATTAATCATTATTTGATTAATTATCTACCCACTAGTTTAATTAGTTGTCATCCACTTGCGCGTTAAAGTCAACACATGGAATCTATACCCCAGGAACAATTTATTTATGATTCTAGGTTGATCTTGACCACTTTATGGACATCCATAATTAGTAAACAATGCTTTACAACAGATTCTTCTTTATTCTACTTTAGCCTGCTTTTCTGTGGATAAGGTAAAGCTAGTTAACTAGGAAACTGAGTTCTTTTGTTGCCAACCCATCCTCCATGATTTTCTCTCCATTTTATAGGATTAACATGTTTTCCCATCACTCTTGAAAAATCGCTCATGATTTTTCTAATTCGTGAGGTCCTTGACTGATTTGGAAAGTGCTTTAGCTACCTTGGCGGTTTTCTATATTTTGGTAAGTCATCATTTTTTATCTTTATGAGTTGTCTCCATAGAACTCTATTTTCCTATGCGGGATGTACTATTTATGTACACTATTATTCATCATTATTCAATGGAAGGATACACACCAATATTCATGTCTTCATTCATGCAATTTTGTCTCTTTTCTTCTCTCTATTTTTCTTGTGTATGCTTGTGATAATTCTTAGTAGCACGATCTATTTCCAGTGCTTCATCTTAGCATCTTGTTTCATAGAATAGGAGCTAATATTTCTAAAATCGAGAGAAGATTCTTACTAATTTCAAATAACATAAGTCTATAGTACTTGATTTACCAACATAATCTTAATGCTAGACAAGCGAGGTGGTTGTCATTTTTAAGCGAATATGATTTCGAAATAAAACATATAAAAGGGAAAGAAAATAAAGATGCAGACACTTTAAGTTGTCACGCAAACTTACTATATGCAAGGAGCAACTATGAATCGGATTTTGAAAATAAAATTTTAAATGCAGGAATTTTTGATAAAGAGTATCAAACCCTAAAAGAAAAGACTCCAGAAAATGAAAGGAATCAAATACACACAGATCTTAGTATGAATGTAAGTAGGTTATTACTACATAAAGGTATATTATAAATAGCAAATTTAGAAGATATTAAATGAACTGTTATGGATGAATTACATAAATGAATGTATTCGGGACACCTTGGATACCAAAAAATGATCTTCAATGAGAAAAGATTTCTTTTGGCCTAATATAAAAAAGAAAGTAGCAACATATTTAGCATGCTGTATTGAATGTCAATAGGTAAAAGCTGAACACAAACATCCAGTAGGATTACTGCAGCCATTACCCATTCCAGAATGGAAATGGGAAGTAATCAGCATGGATTTCATAATAGGTTTACCTAAGAATTTTAGATAACATGACTCAATTATGGTCGTAGTAGAAAAATTAAGTAAAGCAACTCATTTTATTCCGGTAAAATCTACTTATAAAAATGTTAAAATTACTAATATATTTATGAAATTATTTTTCATGTTATACGGCGTACCTATGGTAGTAATCTCATATAGAGATGTAAAATTTACACGGAATATTTTGAAATACTTGTTCAAAGGACTAGGAACACAATTAAATTTCAACACTGCATATCATCCTCAAATGGATGGACAAATGGAAAGAGTAAATCTAATTCTCGAAGACATGCTTGGAATGTACGTAATGGATAAACCTGGTAAGTGCGAAGATTACTTACACTTAGTAGAATTTGCATATAATAATCATTTCCATGTTTCTTCTAGAACGAGTCCATTTGACATTCTATATGGACGAAAATGTAACACTCCAATTTCTTACATCAGTCCCATCGACAGGTTAATGTTAGGTCCTAAATTATTGAAAGATATGGAACTAAGTCCGAAACAAGTACAACAAAATTTGAAGGCTTCCCAAGACAAGAAAAAGATTTATGCCGACTTGAAAAGAACTCCTCGAGAGTTATAGGTAGGAAAGCATGTATACATAAAGGTAAAACCCAAGAAAACATCCCTAAGACTATGAACATACTCAAAATGGGCACCTAGGTATTGCGGGCCATTTGATTTTTTTGCAAAGGTTGGACCAATATCATATCATTTAGCATTGCCACGTACGATTAAAGTACATAATGTTTTTCATGTTTCCATTTTGAATAAATATGTTCATGATAATACTCATGGTCTTGCTAATTTTGTCCAAGTCTCTCATTAAAAAACATCACCATTCCCAAATATGGAGAGACTACTATGAACAAGCTATAACTATTACAATAAAAAAAACATGCTTCCTCACTACCAATGTCACAAAACCTAATTTCCATACATAAAAATAATATTATTTATGATTTATTATTCATTCTTATCATAATATGAATTTAATGGTTGTAGTTCATTCACTTCTGTGATGACATACTTTTAATTTGATTTCAAGGATATGTTTTAACTAGACTTGTTATGTTTTGACGACACGACGTGTCTTCCGTTGTCTGCATTTACAATGATGACTTAGTCGTAGCCTCACCAAGGTAATGTCTTAAATTCTTGAGCTTATTCTTGTAAAGGTTTGGTTACATAGGAAATAAGCCTAAACATAAGGCTTGGTCCTAGCTACAATTATTAAAATAACATTAATTTGTTAATGATTATGTTAAGCCCACCCCTCTTGCAATATTCTTTGGAAAAGGTGGTTATATCTTTGTTTTAAATAGATTGATGGTAGTTTGGTTTAACGATGTTATAAGCTTGTATCAAATCTTAAAATATGGTTTAAAGTCCTATCCCACAGGCTTTGCCAACCATGGGGGTGATAGCCTATATTATAAATTTTGATATATGAAAGTTGGAGGGGATACGAGTGTTGGAAAACAATGATCTGAATTGTATTAAATTTTTTAATGTCATAGCCCTCGCTACGACTTGAGATCACAACCAGGAACATTTAACGACATGGCCTAAACGCATGCATTGAGGAAGAAGCTAGATCTTGACCCTCCACTTGTCACTGATCACGTTTAATGGTTTTTGTAGGGTTTTAATGTGGAATTAAGCTACCGTGGGGAATTTCGATACATTCATTTGGTTTGTCTGGCTTTTGTGTTAATGAAGCTCAGCCACTCCATGGTTTCACTACACCCGTATTTCCCTTGATCTTTCCCTTCTCGGTATGTTAAGGAATATTTAGTTACTGGTCTATAATATTGAGTTCATTTGGAGTTTTTATAAATGAATTAATGGAAGAATGTGGAATCCATTATAGTCTAGGCCTTCCTTGGCTCGTCATGAGGTTAATAAGCGAATCTAGTTGCCTTCTTTCAAGTTATAGAAGAGGCTTTGCAAGCTGCGATATTTTAAAAAATGTAAGAAAAAAAATATTTCCATCTTTACTCTGCAATTTCACAGTTTAAAATGTTATCCTGAGCTTTAACTAGAATTAACATCATCATTTTCTTGTTGCCCATGAAGAGGAAGAAGGGAGAGCTAAGAGGAGACGAACCTTGACCCTCTACGCATCTGAGCAAGGAAATATTCTTCTCTCATTGATTTATTTAAAATTTACATTTATTAATTGGGGTTATTCTGACTCTGCCATTTTGTTGACATGTGAAGTTAAGGTATATGCAAAATATTAGGATAATCTTACTTCACCCTAACAGCCAAAACTCAGAATGCAAGGTAAAGATTACAATTATGTAAATTCTTTATCTTTCAAAGAGTTATGAATTATAGTGCACATATTAATAATGTTTGTATGTTAATGCATGTGATCTAGATGGATATCAGTGGCCACCCACCTATTCCACTGGCTCAAAACAATTGTCCATTGTGGCAGTTTCCTAGTTATTTTTTGGCAGTTTTTTGAGTCCTAAACTTTCGGCGCCGTTTTGAGGCCCTAAACGACATTTTTTGGAGATTCGGGGCCAAATGGTTGCCATCGAAATGCATTTTTTTCACCAAAATTTGTAAATCTTAGACATACCTTTCTAACGAGCTATCGAATGCCCAAATCGGAGATCGTATGCAAAAGTTATGACCCCGGGAAGTTGACTGTTCAACTTACCACCGTGGGGCCGCAAACTTTATGACGGTTCATCTTCTAGGGTTACGTTTTGGGAATTTTGGGGTTCTCACCTCATTATTATTATAAATAAGCCCCTTTGGCCTCATTTTGGATCAAGCTTGGCACGAATGAGCATAGCAGCCACATCTCTTCTCAGAGATAGCTACCACCATTCTAAGCAATTGTATTACAGTCTGTTCTATTTCCGCCATTAAATAGAATATGTGTTTACTGTATCTCTGTGATATTTGCAAAATGTCTGTTATTATGATTCTGTATATGTTCTTTCATTTCGTTCGCACATAAATCCGGATCAGTGGTATCAGAGCAATCTTCTCTTTGATTGTTTCTCGGTGCATTTCCCCGACAAGGTCCGAGTACAGAGAATTTGGTCTCGAACTAGTTTCACTTGATCACTCTCGCTGTCCCGAACGACCTCCCATGGCGGAAGAAAAGAGAGACGATGGAGCAGGATATCCTATCAAGTCACTGCTCGAGGAATCCCTCGAGCGACAGAGGAACGAGATGATGGATAGCTTCGCCCAAATCCTTCGACAAATGTCGGCCGCGGCCAGTGCATCTTCAACAAGAAGCCGGTTCGGGGATGCAACTCCATTTAAGGTACAATTTAACTTTGATATCCCTTTATTTGAAGGCAATATTGATGCAGATGCCCTGGATAATTGGGTGAATGTTCTAGAAGGGTATTTCTCTGTTCACAATTTTTCCGACGGAGAAAAGATCACCTTTGCACTCCTTAAGGCAGTCCCCCATGTCCAAAATTGGTGGGGTACTTATTGTGAGCAAAACTTATCAGATGAGTCTGAAATGTTTGAAACAATTCCCACTTGGGCCTCTTTCATAGATGCCGTCAAGGAACAGTATTACCCTATGGGAAACTATGATGACCAATACACAAAATGGACCATTCTGCATCAAGAAAGGGACCAGACGGTGTCGGAGTACACCAACAAATTTCATACTCTGCGGACAAAGCTGAGTATCAAAGACTCCGAGCGGCACCTAATCCTGAAATACCGTATTGTTCTACATCGGTACATCCGAACTGAGATGGACTTCCTCGACATCTCTTCACTTGGATCCGCCTATCGATATGCTATCAAATTCGAGGAGAAATTTCGATAAAAGAACAAGCGAGACTCTGGACCTGCAAATCCACCGCAGAAGCAAGGCAAGGGAAACCCTAGCCTGCAAAACACAACAAAAGAAAACGACAACCAGTCCCCGCCGCAAGCAAAGAAGGGAGATCGAAAGACAAAGAAGGACACTGGTAAGTGGTGCGAATTTCATAAAAGCCCTTGGCACAACACTGATGAATGTCGCTCAAAGCAGTCATTAGTGGCTGAGATCAAATCTTCAGAATCAGATCTTGATTCTGATTCTGAACCCAATGCCACAGCCGCAGACAATGGAAGCAGATCATTGATGCAGACCCCACTGCCACTATTACTACTGCACAGATTCAACTAGAGGATCCTGAAGATTCAGAGGCAGAGGAGCGCCTATTCCACTCGCAGATGTGGGTGAAGGGAACACCTCTACATTTTGTTGTTGACAATGGCAGCCAAAAGAACCTGATCTCAGCAGAAGTCGTCAAGAGATTGGAGCTTCCAACAACACCACACCCACAACCTTACAAAATCGGTTGGCTAAGCCAAGGACGCGGTATCCACATTACTCAGCAATGCCTCCTACCATATGGCATCAAGCCTTTCCAAGATGAGGTACTGTGTGATGTGGCCCCACTTGAAGTCTGTGACATTCTTTTAGGACAACCATATATGTGGAAGCATCATGCTGTATATGAGTCACAGCCTCGCAGTGTCATTGTCACTTTGGGAGAACAACTCTACCAGATCCCAGAGACAGTTGCACCTACTACAGTCTCGCAGGGTAGGAATATAAGCTCCCACATCAGAAAATTATTCCTCTTCACAATTGCGTTTGAAGGAGAACATAAGATCACAGAGACCTCCACACCCTCTGCACAGGGTGTCTTTGCTCATCAGACACAAGAAGAAGACAGAGCCATTGTTTCCTCATCTATACAAGTACCTCTACAATGCAAGGCCACGCATTCAAGCTGCTCATCCAGAAACAAACCATCCAGACAACAATTACAACCCTCTCAGGGTACCAAAGAAAAGCAGCCTCTTCACTTCAACAAATGTCGCACCAGGAGATCAACTCAACACACAGTTCGAGATATGATACGGGATTCGATGCAATGGAGACCATTGCTTCCTAAGGAGGGAGGATTGATCCAGATGGAGATCGGTGGCCACCCACCTATTCCACTGGCTCAAAACAATTGTCCATTGTGGCAGTTTCCTAGTTATTTTTCGGCAGTTTTTCGAGTCCTAAACTTCCGGGGCCGTTTTGAGGCCCTAAACGACATTTTTTGGAGATTCGGGGCCAAATGGTTGCCATCAGCATGCATTTGGCTGACCAAAAGTTGTAAAGCTTAGACATACCTTTCTAACGAGTTATTGAACGCCCAAATCGGAGATCGTATGCAAAAGTTATGACCCCGGGAAGTTGACTGTTCAACTTACCACCATAGGGCCGCAAACTTTATGACGGTTCATCTTCTAGGGTTACGTTTTGGGACTTTTTGGGTTCTCACCTCATTTTTATTATAAATAGGCCCCTTTGGCCTCATTTTGTATTCAGCTTGGCACGAATGAGCGTAGCAGCCACATCTCTTCTCAGAGATAGCTACCACCATTCTAGCAATTGTATTACAGTCTGTTCTATTTTCGCCATTTAATAGAATATGTTTTTACTGTATCTCTGTTATCTTTGCAAAATGTCTATTATTATGACTCTGTATATGTTCTTTCATTTCGTTCACGCATAAATCTGGATCAGCATGTTATGATTTATGATTTATAGTGCACATATTAATAATGTTTGTATGTTAATGCATGTTACTAAGCATGATCCTGGTGAGAATAATGATAGGGCCACCTCCTCTCAAGCTTCCTTCTTCTCTATCTAGAGTTGAGGAATTTACCACACTCTAGGTTAATCGAGAAAAATATTTAAATAAATTTTGATTATCATAGTTATACTAATTCCAATATTTCATGTGCATGTGAACACTTGGCACGACGTGGCTTATCGACTGTACACTCAGATCATCCATTACTCCCAAAGTAAGACTCTGTTTTGGTTCGTGGTTAGTTGATTTCCCATTTTCTTTGGTTCATGGTTCTATGGAGAGATAGGGATTTATAGCCACCCGCAAAGATAGTTTTATTTTAGTCATAACCCTTATTGGGTTTGTACTTAGATGGATTGTTTTATAGAGTTGGCTTCGCAGGCTCTCACACTCGGAATACATTTGATAGTAGTTGTTCTATTTGAATGGAGATATAACTTTGTGATTTTAATCTTAGTCTGTGGATTCAAAATATTGTCTTTACATCCACAATATATTATACAATTTGGAAATTTTTGTTAAATGTTTAAGATCTTATCTGTAAATTCAAATTTTGGGGAAAATAACTTGACTCTATGGTCATGGTTCACGGATCTTAATTCGATTTGATTGTGATTTTTATTTGGAAGATCGGATCTCTAATCAAACATTAGAGGAAATTTCAACTCAAAATGGACCTCCTAAAAAAAATTAATAAAATAATAGTTAAAATAATAAAATAATATTTATTAATTTTGAAGGAATAAAAGCAAAAAACTACTTTTTTGTTTGTATTTTCAACATATCTCCTCATGTTTTTACTCAAATTTCGATCGGGAGAGCTCGTTGGATGCGGAATTAAAACTACCTTTTTGTTTGTATTTTCAACATATCTCCTCTTGTTTTTACTCAAATTTTGATTGGGAGAGCTCGTTGGATGCAGAATTAAAATGAGTACCTACTTAGCATACTTTTGATGGACCTTGCTACCCCAAAAACAAGAAATACCTGAAAAAACATAATGATGACATCATCATCACATTTTTTTAGGTATTTCTTGTTTTTGGGGTAGTGGGGTTTGTCAAAAGTATGCCAAGTGGGTACTCGTTGGATGTGGAATTTAATTCTGCATCCAATGAGCTCTCCCGATCAAAATTTGAGTAAACACACGAGGAGATATGTCGAAAATACAAACAAAAAGTAGTTTTTTTAATGATACCTATCCCCAAATTTATATTAAAAAAATGTTTAAGACCTATACGGTATTTCAAATTTAACGAAATTTCATTGGCTAACACATTATGACATGGAATTTGATTTAAAGTTAAAAGGCCCATTTTGAGTTGAAATTTCCTCTAATGTGATTGTTTTTTATACTTAGATATTGTGATTCTGTTGTTAATTTAATTCTTTAACCAGAAAGATCTGTTTTTGGGTATGGATGCCCAAAAACAAACTTTGTACACTTGTATTTGTTTATGTTATCAAAACTTGTAGGTGATTTCTTGATTTTATATATTACTGTGTATTTTGATTTTCATATATGATATTGATTTAAAAATTGACATTGCTCTGCGTTTAGCTAAATTTGATTATCATTGAGATTAAAACTCAGAGGTGCTAGTTGGCGTAGATGATTCTACTTGATAATTAAGCACTTTGATTGATAGTAGTTTAAATGATCATGATCCCTTCATTCATTTATTTTTATTTTTTAATATGTTTAGATTTATCCTAAACTCGGTATGAATACCCAAAATAGAGAATAGGTTTAATAAAATAGATGCGTATTGTTTTTAAACAGAGATATACTCTGTGTAGAAGCCTTCGACTCCTCGAGGAATGTGACTGTTTTACACTTACCTAGTTCTGTTTATTAGTTTATATATATATATATATATATATATATATATATATATATANTTGGAAGAATCTCTCGGCTCTTATTGATAAACCAGAGAGTATACATTTAAAGAGTTTGATTTGTATAATCTAGCTTATCATACGAAAATAAATGAGAGATCTGTGATTTTTCCACACTCTATACATATTAACAACTAACAACTTATATGAAAAACATATTATTGAAAGTATTAGTAATAGATGCATAATATAAATCTAAGTTTATAATGCATTTAGAATTCGAATCTATGCTCATACTATAATTAGCAGTACTAAACAATTAATAAATTTAGTAAGGAACTCGTCACCACTAGTTAGGAAAACATAACTAAACGTGTCGTTCCTCTCAATCAAATCCTAAAGAATCCATTTATTACTTGGTCAAGAACCCCTAAGCCTATTTGTTAAGACACAAGGGAAAATTTCGATCAATGCACCATCTCTGTGCATCAATAGATTAATTCCCCATCTATCCCCATCCTCCTACTTATTCGATGGACATACTATTTTATAGTATTTTTCCAAGGACTTGGTCATTTGTGAGCCTCCTACTCTTTATCACTCCACACTGAGTCTTGACCTGATTTTGAGGAAGATGCCTTTTGCGTCACTTAAGTTCTCACTTAGCAGCTTTCACCATTTGTCATTTCCCCTTGTGGGTCAGCAAACATTCTTTCAACAATTAATTCAGTTTTATTTCCTCTCAGTATTTTTAATTATTCAATAATAATAAAAATCCATTACATTCATTTTGACTTTATTGTCAAAATATATAAAACAAATAAATATACCAAATGATCAATAATTAACAATATTTTTGGTGTATTACCTACACCTCCCCTTAAAGGATAACACCATCCTCGGTCTTATTATTTATTTGTCTCGTTCATCCATTATTTCATCATGAAATGGATCTAGATATGCCTCCTACATATTACTTTCCATTTCCCAAGTGGATTCCTTTGGACTAAGGTTGTTCAATTGCACCTTGATTTCTTCTGATGGTACAATTCCAGAGTAAAAGTTATCTCCTATCGAGAATACATTTTGGTTCCACTTGAAACTCTCATTTGGGTTCCACTTGTATAACATTCCAGTCAATCACATGAGTAGCATCATAGACATATTTATTTAAAATGAAAACATGAGAAACATTATGTACTTTTATTGTAGGGGTTAATGCTAGCCAGTATGCCACTGGTCCAATCTTTGCCAAAATTTCAAAAGGTCCACAATACCTGGGTGCCAATTTTGAATATCCCCAATCTTAGGGAGCTTTTCCGGAACTCTCATGGAGTTATTTTTAAGTCAGCATAAATCTTTTTCCTATCTTGGGAAACCTTCAAGTTACATTGTACCTGTTTCATTATTAGTTCCACATCTAATAATAAATAGGTCCTAACATTAATCTATCAATAGCACTGCTCCAAGATATTGGATTAATACACTTTTGGCCATACTGAATCTCAAATGGACTTAATCTAGTTAAAACTTGGAAGTGTTTGTTATAAACAAATCCTACTAAATGCAAGTAATCTTCCCACTTACCTGGTTTATTGGCATTACATACATTCTAAGCATGTCTTCTAAAATATGATTTACTCTTTCAGGTTTTTCCGTCGATATGTGGATGATATGCGGTTCTAAAATTTAGTTCTGTGCCTTATCCTTTAATTAAATATTTCCAAAAAAATCTTGTAATTTTTTCATCTCTGTCTAAGATGACTACCTTAGGTACACCGTGCAACTTGAAAATTTATTTCATGAATATATCAACAATGTTAAAAGCCTTATAACTATAATTTACCAGATAAAGTGAGTTTCAAGTTACTTAGTTTATTCACTACGACCATGATTGATTCATGTTGTCTAACTTTCTTAGGAAACACAATTATGAAATCCATGCTGATAATTTTCCATTTCCATTCCAGAATAGGTAATGCCTATAATAATCGTGCTGGATGTTGGTGTTCAAATTTTACCTGTTGACATTCCATGCATCGTGCTAAATATTCTACTACTTCCTTTTCCATATTAGGCTAAAAGAAATCCTTTCTTTTCATGGTAATCATTTTCTGATATCTAGTATGTCCTGAATAAATTCTTTTATGTAATTCATCCATGGTAATTAATTTAATATTCATTGAATTTGGTAGATAATCTACCTTTTTGTAGTAATAACCCTCTTCTATTCAAACTAAGATCTGTTTTTACTCGATTCATTTCATTTTCTGCGGTCTTTTCTTTTAATTTTTTTATACTCTTTGTCAAATTTTTCTGCAATAAAAAATTTATGTTCTAAATCAGTTTGATAGTTGTTTCTTACATACAACAAGTTTTCATGAGGACTTAAGGAATCTGCAACCTTATTCTCTTTTCATTTTATATGTTTTATTTCAAAATCATATTTTCTTAGAAATTATAGCCACCTATCTTGTCTAGCATTAATATTTTGTTGATTAAACACATATCTTAGACTCATATTATCAGACATTAATAAGAATATTCTTTCGATGAGATAGTGTCACCACATTTTTAGTGCATGAATAATAACATCTTAGTTCTAGATCATGAGTGGCATAATTATTCTAGTGTTCCTTGAGTTTCCTAGACTCACAGGCTACGACATAGTTTTCTTGAATTAGTACTCCACCTAAACCTTCTTTTCATGCGTCAGTACATATAACAAAATCTTTAAAAGGACCGACAATTTTTAAAATAGGGGTTGTGGCTATATAGTGTTTTAATTTATTATAACTTTCAGTACAATTTTCATTCCAATCAAATTTCTTATCTTTGTTTTGTAATGAAGTTATAGGGTATGCTATTTTAAAAAATCCTTCAACATATTTTTTGTAGTAGCAAGTAATCCCCATGAATGATCTTATATCGGTTACATTCTTTGGAACATGTCATTCAGTGATAGCGTTAATATTATTAGAATCGACTGATATCACGTCCTTAGACACCACGTGTCTTAGATACTGAATCTTGTCTTTAAAGAAGTCACACTTACTAAATTTATCAAAATAGTTGTTGTTCCCTTAACACTTGTAAGATTATTTTTAAGTGTTATTCGTGCTCTTGTTTATTTTTAGAGTAGATTAGTATGTCATCGATAAATATGACTACAAATTTATCCAAGTATTTAATTAATATACTATGCATTAAACACATAAAATATGTTGGGGCATTAGTTAACCCAAAGGGCAATATGAAAAACTCATAATGACTATATCTCATTCTAAAAACAATTTTAAAGATGTCTTCATCCTTAATCTGCGCCTGATGGTATACGGATCTTAAATCTATTTTTTTAAAGATTGTTTCCCCTCGAAACTGATTGAATAGACCATCAATCTGAGGAAAATTATATAGATTTTGAATTTCCATTTTGTTTAACTGATAATCTATACACAATCTTAGAGTTCCATCATTTTTCTTTACAAATAAAACTGGTGCTCCCCAAGGGGAAACACTAGGTCAAATATATTTTTTATAGATTAGTTCATGCATTTGTGATTTTTTTCCAGTAAGCTCTACTATATTCATCCGATAAGGATCCTTTCATGCTGGTACCTCCCCGAGTTCTAAATCGATCGAAAAATATATATCCCTTTTCGGAGGTAGTCCATGAATCTTTTCCATAAATATGTCTTTAAAATATTTTAAAATTGGTATATCTTCTATTTTTAGTTGATTGTTTTAATCTTTGTCGTCCATTACGTGAACTGCAAAAAATTTGCATCCCTTAGGAAGACACCTTTTCATTTGTAAGGCATATAATTCTCTTATGGAAACCCTCCTAGTAATTATTTTTACTATAATCGTATTACCTTTATCATCCAAGCATGATAATGTTTTCTCATAGGAGTTTAAAATAAATCTTTGTTTCTCTAACTAGTCCATTCCTATTAGTAAATAATAAGACCCTAAAGGTAAAATATTTAAATCAACATGTGTTTTTAAGTCATTCATAATAAATTCACAAAATTTCATGAAACTAGTGAACTTTTGCTTTATGCATGTAGCAAGTTGTACTAACCAGTATTTTTCAAACTTATCTTGTTATAACTTATATAGTTCTACAATTATAAGTGATACATAACTTAGATTTGCACCTGGATCAATTAATATAGAAATGAGTTTGTCTTTTATCATACCTTCGATTTCGACCATAGATGTTTGATGATCTACTTGTTGGTTTTCCAATGCTGCACTGATTCTTGGCATGCTTCTTGCTATACCCCCAACTGTAGTAGCTTCTTGAATTGAATGGGAATTATTAAATAATTTCTTTCTTATGGGGAAATATTTAAAGTAATGTGGTTCACTACATTCCTATAATTTTAGTCGTTCCATTTGTGCAATATTTTTATGAAAGGTAGTGGGTGTTTCCCTTTCCTTTGTTGTTGCAGGATTATTCTATTTAAGAATTTTATAATTATTCCCTTGGTATCCCTGATAGTTATTCCCAATGTTGTTATAAAACTTAGTTCCTTTCTTTTTCGGTTAAAAATTGTCACGCCTTTTATTTTTCTAGGTAGGTATGTTCTTTCGTTTGTTTTTATTTTGATCATAGTAGAAGTTTTTGTTTCTCATTGCCTCTTCTAGATTTTTCGAATTATTATATTCGATTCTCTCTTTGAACATAAGAGGTGAAGAACTGAGGAAACACTAAATTTTTGGTTTCTCATCAATGATATAAGGCACATAACTTAATAAACTCAATAATTTGCTGCAAAGTTCCTTCATGGTCATGGCACCTAATCTTAATTCGTAGAAATCTTTATCTTTTTCTTTGTAATATTGTTTTGATAAATATTTTCGTTTGAAATATTTCTTAGAAATTATGCATATCACATAACGTTATTTTATTCTTTTTACTTTCTTTATGTCTTACCACCAGATATCAACTTTTCGTGTTAAGTTATAGATTGCCATTTTTGCTTTTCAGTTTGTCAAAATAGTTATAAATATGGAAATACTTTTTTCTTCAAGATAACCAAGCTTATGCTTCTTCTCCTTTTTTGATTTCTACATTAAACATAGGAGGTTTGATCTTTTTTAATTCACCAAAATGTTTTTCATACAGTTTGTATTTCTTTGTATTATAGTTACTATCCCTACTTTCATTAGAATCCTTATATTTTTTAGTATTATGTTTAGATGATTCTTCATTTGAAGATTTAGTCTCATGTTTAAAAAATTTCAGTTTTCTTACCTTACGTTTATAAGGTGTATTTATTGGCATGTTAAGTTCGGGTTCTTCATTTTTCTCATTTTCATTACTGTGTAGTTTAGACAAAAAAAATATTATTTAACTCTTCCTATGCTTTTAATATACGTTTGTTATCTTATTTGACTCATTTTAGTTTTTCCCTTAACTCATTTATTGTTTGTTGGAATTCAGATGGGTTATTATTCCTACTTTCATTTAAATTTACTCATATTTCACCGTATCTAATGTTACCTTCTTCATTGTTTACTCGATCCTTAGGACGTGATTCTTCTTTAGCATACATTCCCACATCTGCGATGTTTCCTGCAAAACAAGGTTATTTTTCTCTTTTTGTTTGCAAGAGATTCAAACCATAACAAATAAAATTCATTTCCTATTGCTATCAATTTGAGTGTTGTTCTTGTTCAAGCCAAGTGTTATAACCATGCTCTGATACCATTATTTCACAAACCCCTAATCTCCATACATAAAAAAACATTATTTACGATTTATTATTCATTCTTTTCGTAACATGAATCTAATGGTTTTAGTTCATTCATTTTTGTCATGGTGTACATTTAATTTGATTTCAAATATACATTTTAACTAGACTTGTTATGTTTTGACGATAGGGTGTGTCTTCTATTGTCTTCATTTATAGCAGTGACTTGTTCGTAGCCTCGCCAAGGTGATGCCTTAAATTGTTGAGCTTATTATTATAAAGGTTTAAAGTTACTTAGGCTATAAGCCTAAACATAAGGCTTAGTTCCAACTACATTTATTAAAATAAAATTTATTTGTGAATTCTTATGTTAATCCCACCCCTCACATGAGATTTTTTGGAAAAGGTGGTTATATCTTTCTTTTAAATAGCTTGATGGTATTTTTGTTTAACGATGTTGTAAGCTTGTATCAAGACTTAAAATATGGTTTAAAGTCCTATCCCATGAGATTTACCAACCATGGGGGTCATAGCTTATATTATAAAGTTTGATATATGAAAGTTGGAGGGGATACGAGTGTTAGACAACAATGATATGACTTTTATTAATTTTTTTAAATTTCATATCCATGGATACAAGTTGACAATGAAACCAGGCACATTTAATGGCATGGCTTAAATGAACGCGTTGAGGCAAAAGATGGATCTCAACCATCCACTTGTCACTGATAAGGTTTAAGGTTTTTTGTATGGTTTTAATGTGTCATTAAGCTGTTGTGAGGGATTTGGATACATTCATTTAGTATATTTTATTTTGTCCCAATGAAGCTCAGCTTCTCCATGGTTGCACTACACTAGTCTTTCCCTCCATCATTCCCTTCTTGGTATGTTAAGGAATGTTTAGTTACGGGTCTGTAATATTGAGTTTGTTTGGAGGTTTTATCAGTGGATTAATGATAGAATGTGGTCGCCATTACAGCCTTGGCCTTTCTTGGATCATCCTGATGTTAAGAAAGGAATCCAGTCGGCTTCTTTCGATTTCTAGCAGAGGCTTTGCAACCTCCAAGATTTAAAAATAGGAAAGGAAGAAAATATTTTCTTCTTTACTCTACAATTTCAAAATTTTTAAGGTTTTTCTAAGCTTGAACCATAATTAACATCATCATTGTCTTGTTGAGCAAGGACATGAAGAAGGGATATCCAGGAGGAGCTGACCCTTGGCCCTCTACACGTTTGAGCAAAGTAAGCGTCCTCTGTGGTTGATTTATTTAAGATTTACATGTATTAATTGGGGTTATTCCGACTATGTCAATTTGTTGACAGGGGAAGTCAGTGTATCCACAAAATATCAGGATAGGCTTACTTTACCCTCACGACCCAAACTTGAAATGCAAGATGTAATGAAAATAATTTTTTTTTTATAGGCTAGTAAAAAATACCTAGACGAAACATTATTTACTTACGAAACTCTGTCATACACTTTATGTACCTCTATTTAGTTGTAAGTTGTTCTTACATTCTGTCATTTACATTTCAGTCATTATTTCTATTGTATTTTACTTATGATGTTGTACTATTGTTTACTACTTAGTATTATGTTTACACTTTTGTCGCTTATGTGTGGTCATTGGATTTATGTGCTTCGTCCTTTCTACATTGTCACACTTGTTAAATTATGGAGTCCTAACTTAACTTTGTTTATGGAAACAAAGTGGGCGGAGTGGCAGAACATGTTCCCCCATGATGGTTTGAGAGGTAAAGTATTACTTTGTTACACAAGATTACTTAGTTATCTGAACTGAGGCACCTATCCTATTTACATGCAGTTCATGCTTGCGATGGAAACTTGTTCAAAGCGTACGGAAAGCTGTGACCTTAAATATCATATTGTTGGTTGACTTTGGTTCTTTTATTGACTCCAAATTATAATAGGTATAGTTACTATTCTTGTCAATTTAACTATTATTGCTAAAGTTCTTGTTCAGTACTTATACTTACTTTGGGTCTTTTAACTCTTTATTTCATTATTTTGGCATTAATTATGATTTACGTTTTAGTCTAATAATAATTATTAATACTTCTTATGTTTTCTATTTTGCAGGTTAAGTATGTGGCCTTTAACACCAAGCCATTGATTTATAAGAGTTAAAGTAATTAACATGGCATATTCCATATGCCATGTTCACTAATCAAAGGCTTAGGGCTTAATTGCATTGTATTAATGTTTTTTCTTAAAGCCTAGGGTTTATATATTAAGAGGTTTTAAACCTATGGTACATACCTTATATTAAAATACATAACTCTCATATTTGACTTAAGGCCAACGCAAGCCATACATGGACTATATGCTTTAAACCTTATTAATGTAATACATTAAGCTTTGATTGTAACATTGTATTGTTTATATGGTGATAGGAACTAGGGTGGCGAAACTATAACATATGGTTATACCATATGTCAACAGTGTTTATGCTATATGTTGGAGGTCACGAATGCAACAACATTTAAACTATGGAGAGTGGGTTTAGTGTTATGTTAATGACCACCAGCTGGTGCATTTAATGTCCTTGGAAAAGAGTGACAACCTTCCCTTAGGATTGGCTCACAATGGTTGTGAATTGTGTTTTTCATTTGGGGTTTTTTCACTTTGGATTTGCAAAGGGGGAATACCATGGAGGCGACCTCCAAACCGTGAGGTATGCTTCATTGGGTTTATACGCCTGCACATTGTTTGGTTTAATTTTTTTGAGCGTAGCCACACTTCTCATCCCCAGTTTTGATTTTGTTTTGGAGGTTCCGAATGGGAATGAGGAGCAGCGTGGATTTAACTCTGTGGGCCCAAAATGTTTACAATCATGGCCACGGTAATCCTGTGAGAAAGTTTCTACTTTCTACCTCTCGGCCCTCTTGGGCACACTGTGCATAGATTTGTTACTTGGTTGGGGTTTTATTCTTGGGTTTCAATGTGGGGTTTTTAAGATTCACCTTCAGGCATATGATTACAGAGTTGGATTTTAGCAATGTCTTAATGGATTCGGCCTTGGAGTGAAATTGCACTCCCTCTAGTTATGTGTATAAAATTTGGGTTTGTAAAATTACTTGGGATGTTAGCAGCGAAAGAGGAATGTTTGGGATTCTAGCACACTTGGTCTTTATTTATGCAAATTGTGTTTTAGTTGGGGCCTTTTAGCCATGGGCTGCACCATTGCTTGCAATGGTGCGTTATCCCATTGGCATGCATGTGTAAACTTGTTTATGGTCTTTAATATGATGACTGTGTATTTTACTTGCTAAGCTTTGTGTAAATGGATGCATACTATTTTTATTATTTGATTTACCATGGTTTTTATCTTATGATGTGCATAGCACGATTTTACTACCTTAAACTATTGTTAGGGTGGATTTATGTGGGAATTCTCCAGCTTAAAGGTTCTGTGTGTAATGACATTACTTAGCTTGTATTGTAAACATACAGACAGCGTGGGTAGAGGCCATGCCATGATTGGCATGAGCCTTTCCCACAGTGCTACGATAGCATAGTGTCAGGTTAATTTGGTGGGACTGTGTATTAAATTAAAACTTGACTGAGGCCGTGATTGGATTAGGCTCTTAGGACCTCGGTGTTAATGTTTGCATTTGTTTTTAATATTGTATCAGTTGTTTTATAAACCACAACCCACATACGATTTGATGTATAGCGTGGCCTGTGTAAGAATGGTTATAGGATTTGGTTTTTTTGTACATACAATACTTATGGTTTGTTATTAAGGCCTTTCCTTGGGTCTGGACATCCATGGGAATCGATGTCAGAACCTTTGTTGGAAAGTAGGGTTTTAATGTAATGTAATGAATGGTATTTTAATAAATAAAATCAAACGGGGATTGCATGCCCACATGATTTGATTCCTGTTCCTGTTTGCAATACATGGATTTATAATGTGATTTCGATGTTATTTTAATATGATAAGATTACTGTGTAAGATGTATTATTTTAATTTTCTTATGGTAATATTTGATGAGTTATGTAATTTTGTTTATGGTTATGTATGGATGGAAAATGGATATAACTATGGATTCTTTTGTATGAATTATGAACAAATATTTGTAAATGACCACATGGATGGTCACGATTCTTCCTTCGTCTAATTAGTTCCAATACTCATAATTTAAATACAAAGTTTCAATACTAGTATATTCTTATTATGGCAGACCTTGAAAGGTCTTAGATGAGTTATTTAATTTTGTTTATGGTTATGTATAGATAGCTTTTAGAAATGTTTATACCTAATAACCTTATCTGTATATATATTTATCTATAAAGTAGTTATGTTTGTAAGTAATACCCTAAGGTATCCAATTAGTATATTTATTTCTTTAATCTTGCTCCTATGATTAAATCTACCAAAATATGAACATGTCTCTACTAACAAATGTAATATGTTAGTAGAGTTATAAAGAATAGGTGAGCAATAAATAGCAGGTCTAGATTTACCTAGTTTACAGTAATAATTTCTAAATATTGAATGAATACAGAAAAAAATTTTAGAGATGCAATCCTAGCTATATACAGCCTATGATAATCATTTACAACCCAAGGGAGTAAATAAGAAATACAAACCATAGAAAAATCTAACCAGAGAATCTAATACATAGGGTTAGTAGATTCATTGAAAACATTCATCTAACATATCCATCAATTAATCTAGAAGATAGCATGGACAATCTAGGGTTAAAATTTAGGAAATGTTACCCTAGGAGATATGGACAGAACCATCATTTCTAGGGTTAGAAATATATAAAGAGAATTTATATAAAGTAGCCATCATTTACATCAGAAATGAACTTGACATACTAAGAGCTCATACCTCTAATTTTTCTTCCTAAATCTCCTTTAATGGCTAAACCTGCACATTTTTTAAATAACTAGCATTAAAAATTTAAGACAAATCTCACCTCTGATTTTGATGATCAAATCACTTGGTAACTACCACGTTCCTCCCAACCATGACCTGGAACCATTCCTAGTTTTAATCTAGTTCCTTCCGAGCTGGACTCCAACATGCAAGTAGCTTAGAGCTCCTAAGGTAGGGTTTCCTAATTGGTATTCTATTCTGAATCAATCCTCTTTTCCTTAAAGGAGAAAGTTTTCGAGGAAAACACTTGAGACAAAAAACAGGCAAAATAATAATTCTCCAAAGATAAAAAAAGAACCCCCAAGCCTTTGCTTGGCTTGAGTCTTTATAGACAGACTTTTTAGTCAAAGGGAAAGTTAAATCAAGAAATCCATGATTTCTTGGTTTAACACTTTTTAATTACTGGGGTAATTTTCAATACTTAACTTAAGATGTATTATACTATTTATTAATCGTTTAATAATAAATAATAATTGATGGAGATTCTCTTCTTTCTTTATTTTTTTAATTATATATTTAATCATAATTAATTCTTTATACATACTATGTATGAAATACATAGTATTATAACACTTGTTAACATTTGTCTTTGGGCATCATGTACCATGGTCCCTAGACTTAATGACACTTCTTCATTAAGGTCAAGTAGATAGGTGGCTTAGGTCTACTAGGCTAGGAAACTCTAAACATCCTTACATGTTGGTTTTCCCTCGTATAACGTGGTAGCTCTGCAATACTCTGATGAGAATACAGAAATTTAAAATTTCATTTAATCACTTATAAATAAGTATGATGATATCAATATTTTTCTCAAGTCGTTTTCACTTGAAAGTTATTAAATTCTTTTTAGTAACCCCTATCACTTACCAAATCCCATACTCAACACCTATAGTAGGGAGTTACAAACATAGTGCAATTCCAGAGCTTTTTATCAACACTAAATGCTAGGATATATTTGTACGATACACCTAGGGATACAATGGTCAAGGATCCGATGCTCTAGAGCTTATGCTCAACATCAACATGGAAGGTTTCTAGGGCTTATGACCAACACATGATATTATCTTTTCATGTGTTATAGAGCTTATTCCTCAACACAAAGTTAAGTACTCATGTTCTCCAAAGATTCTCGCTCAACACAATTCATCAATCACTCAAGTGTTCTAGAGCTCCTCGCTCAACAAAAAACATCTTTTCAATCATGTGCTTCAGGGTGCATGCCCAACACAAACAAGCATATACATATATCATCAATAATTGTCTTACACCCAATATATAAAACAAATCATAATGTTCATATACAGTGGGGTATTTGGCCCAATATAAAATAAAACATCAAAATAATCATAATAATCAATAGGCACATGCATATTAGTGTTAGGTCCAAAATTCAGGATATTACATCCCTCCCCGCTTAGAACAACACAGTCCCTAGTGTTCTAGGGACTCAAAATGATATCATGAAACAAGGAGTGGTAAGCCTTTCTCATGGTGGCCTCGTCCTCCCAAGTAGCTTCATCAGCCTCAAAGTGCTTCAACTACACTTTCAATTGGACCACGGTGAACTTCCAAATATACACTTCTCTTTTGTCCAATATATGTGTAGGATTAGGGGAAAACACTCCATCAGGTTCCACCTATAATAGGGACCAATCAACAACATGTTTAGTATCATAAACATATTTCTTTAACAAAGATGCATGGAAAACATTGTGGACTATTACATGCCCGGGAAATGCTAGTTCATAAGCCATTGGCCCTTTCTTGGCCAGTATTTCAAAAGGTTCGCAAAATCTAGGTGCTAACTTACCGCACCTACCCAAGCTCAATGAGCTTCGTTTGGATTTTACTTTCAAGTAAAAATGATTGTAACAGCCCCAATTCTTTAAAAATTAAAGTTTTCAATAAAAATGGAATTTAAACGACTGATACCTTCATTACATAACCGCACACAATGTTGTTCCTTTAGAGTCTATTCTTACTATGAAGATGAGCCTACAACCTTTGTTAATTATTCAGGACACACACATATATAAATCACTCGAGCTATGGGAGAGTCTTTTGCATTATCCACTTTCTTTAGATTAATAGTTTCCTAAAGAAGGCCTTACCAATTACGATAAATACATCCCCATTTGTGCTACAAATACTAATCTTAATAACAACATAAACTTTGTGGTCTAAAGTTTGATCTCAATAGAGAATTATTTATATGCATCTTTCAACTACCAATTGAATACATACTTCAGTTTTTTTAACCATATTTCAGCATTCATTGACTTGCAACTAACAATAGGACTCTTAAGTGATTAATCCCACTTATTTCAATGGTCGATCTTTATCCGTAAGATATATACTACCATCATTTTAAGCAAAATATACTTTGTTTAAACTTCAAAGGCTAATCATTTTAATATTAACCAAAGCTGTAATGTCCCTCTCACGCACCTGGTTATTTATGTCATAAAATGTTATTGTACTTGTCTCCGGTTGAGGAGCCCAAGGCCAAGGCCCCACCGGAAACAA
>LPNX010225079.1:0-13981 GCA_001517045.1 Pseudotsuga menziesii
AGAAGAAGAACGAAAGGCAAGCCAAACAAGGCAATGGGGAGGAAGCCTAAAGGTTGAAAAAAGTGAACTAGGGCTTCCTAAGTGACTGGTAACCAAAAAAATTAACTTATGAAGATGGAACCAAAGAGAGAGAGTTATTGCAAGCTTCCTTTTCGAAGCAAAAGATGACGAACACTGTAGGTCCTGCAATTAAAAATGTTGGATTCAAGTGGTTGTTTTGAAGCATGGGATAGAAGCAGCTGAGCTCACACCCTTCTACAACCTGTGAAGCCTAAATCACATCAAAACTTAAAACAAGCAGTGAGATAAAATGTATGCTAGTATGTTAGGCAAATCAATTCAAGATCAACATTTTGTATAACTTACTACTTATGTCCATCAAAATATCGATTTACTTTGCATAAATAACCAAATTGAAGCTACAAATGGCTATTCTACCGTGCCAACAATGGCCTTCTTGAGCTAGCAAAAGATTAAACCACATACAAGTATTTAAATGAGATGAGTTAGAGACAATATCACCTCAACCATGGGGAATCCAGTATAATCAAAAGCCCATAGACCTCCAAAGTCGAATATCTTTATTAACAAAGCTAAAGCAAAATGCTTGATACAATTTTCTCAGAGTAACTTTTTCCCAAAAGTTCCATCCAAATAGAGCTGAAAGAGCCTCTTTTTAACAAATGAGAGAGTGCTAAAACCCTAAAACCAAAAAACCAACCCTAACCAGCTTAGCCACCTAACAAAGAGCCCAAACCTAAACCGGAGAACCGGGAGTGAGGGGAGGCCTCCACCCAGGCAAGGCGCCCCCACTCCAAACCTGTGTACTGAAAACAAGCCAAGGATGAGCCCACATGTGTGATGTAGGTAAGCTCATCCTCAGGTCTAGCTGGAGCCTCTGTTAGGTTTGGGAAGCCCACTGATGGTGCAAGCTTTAGTCTTCACCTCGATCAAATCACCGGACCAATGAGAGCTCTCCATCTCATCTTTAGCTGGAGATGACATGTTCGATAACTGATAATAAATTAATTGCTCTCTTAATGATGATTGAAATTGAGTTATGATAACTCGAATCATCATAAGTGTTCCATGAGATGTCATTTAGCCTTTTATTTTATTAAAATTGGATTAATTTGGAGAGTTTTAGTTTTCTCCAAAATAATCATTTTTTTTAATAAAAATCATTTTTTAATAAAAATCATTTTTTTTAATAAAAATCATTTTTTTACTAAAAATCATTTTTTACTCAAAACTGACTTTTTTGAGTAAAAAGGCATTATGTGTCCAATTGCTGATCTGAAAGTTGGTTCTGACTGGCTGGCTGATCAAGAATGATTTTTGGCTTAAGGTTAGAACCTTCAATCACTAAATTCTGAGTCCGGATCATGAACGGGTTTTTTCCATTTAATTTATGGAAAAATTAACCCAAAAAACTTAGGAAAATTAATTAAAAATTAAAAAATAATTTTTCACTGTTCGAAAAAGATTTTTTCGAATTTTTTTTTTTTTTTTGTCCAGATGACTTAGGACATGACCATGATCTATCTAAATAATGTCTAGTAGGCTTATAGCACTCAGTTGGGCTCTAATAACCCCCCAAGGCGTAGAATTCAACATCGGGCATTCCAGCTTTGGAGGAAGCGGGAGAAAACCTCGTCAATTATACTCGGCTGAAGGAAAAGCATAATTGTCAGGGGCAAAAGACTCCCTGGAATACCCTATTTGAGATTCTACGTCTCAGGAGACCGAACCACTCAAAAATATCCTACTAGCACATTTTATTACAAACCCCGCGGGGCCATGGTCAAAATTATTCAAAATAAAAAGTGACTAGCCAATATTGGCTAGACAAGCAGACGGATCAACTGATACACTGGAATCAGACTTTGAACAAGTCTGTCAACCGACGTCTCCTCAGGTAAGCCAACTATGGTACAGAAGAGTTGGTAACAGAACCATTGGTGCGCTTGCCTTCCGTGGTGGTACATATCCTATAATTTCATCAAATGTCGACCCTTTTCATGTTGTCGACTCCATTCCTCCTGTTGTTAACGGGCTGGCCTCTCCCTCTGCCTCTATCGCCTTGGTTGCGTTTCAATTCTATGCTCCCCCTGTTGATTCTTATAGACTTGAGATTGTTTGTGCAAATGATTTTGATCATCATGGATAAATCCCTCAACGATCGACCAAATCCATTGTCGATTCTTCAAAACCAATGGTCCATTTCCTCTTAGATGTGTGTCTCATCTACTTGCGTCATCATTCGTTGGGTTTAACTGCTACATTTATTTCCTGATTTGACTGCATCTCCCTTTGTCGAATGTCGTCAAGCTCCCTTCTTGCTGTGGTTGGCACATCTTTTCCTTTCTATCGAACCTTCTTGTTTTGATTACCTACTCCTTAGTTTTTTTTCTTATAATTTTTTTTTTTTTAATTGTGCAGATTTTCTTTTACGGTGTATCACCTGGCTATCTCGATAGGGTTTTAATCGGCTTCCATTCACTAGCTTCGGTAGCAATGCGCCATCTAAATACTGCAATTTCACCACACCTCCATCAGTGATGAAAGGAATCCCGTAAGGTCCTAACCAATGCATTTGGAGCTTACCTGGGTGCTTTACGAACTTTTTGTCGTAGAGGAGAACCATGTCTCTACGCTGGAAGTACTTCTCTTTGATATGACGTTCATGCCATGCCTTCTATCGATCCTTTTCCACTTGTTGATGAAAACTTATGATGAATCGATCCTCCTGAAGTTGTAATAATTACGTCAACCATTCTTCAACTGCTCCTTCATCACTTATGCTTGTCATTGTCGCTATGTGTAGGATAGGAACGATGTAATCCATCGGCATAAGTGCTTCTTGGCCATATACCAGATTGAATGGTGTTTCCCTATCAACCGCTTGCATGTATTTCGTTAGGCCCATAATATCACAGGAATTTTCAAATCCCATACATCTTGATTTGTGTTACATACCTTTATTAGCGCATGTTCCAATACCCTGTTGAATGCCTCAACTATTCCATTCGCTTGCGGGTGATATGGATTTCTCTTCTTGTGCTGGATCTTGAATTCCTTCATCATTGCGCTAATGGTGTGATTGATAAAGTGAATCCCTTGGTCTCTCATCAATATCTTAGGACAATCGAACTGAGTAACGACATTGTCTAATAGGTACCACACTGCACTCGCAACGACACAATTCATCACCATTGTAGCTTCCACCCATCTAGTCAAGTAGTCTTTCACAGTGATAATGTATCATGCACCCATCCTTTTTCCTGGAGAATTGATGGGTCCCACAAAATCCACTTCCCACTTCTCAAATGGCTACAGCGTCACCTAAGGTACCAACAACATCTCGTCCCATTGCGATGGCTTCCTCATCCTTTGACAAACGTCCCAACTTTTCGCATAGTCCATGACATCATTGTACATT
This sequence comes from Pseudotsuga menziesii, assembly GCA_001517045.1. Classification (NCBI taxonomy): domain Eukaryota; kingdom Viridiplantae; phylum Streptophyta; class Pinopsida; order Pinales; family Pinaceae; genus Pseudotsuga; species Pseudotsuga menziesii. The sequence goes on from LPNX010225079.1 coordinate 3,443, forward strand.
TTCGGCCACCATAGACCAGCCCAGAGTACTTTCCTGGCGGTTGCGAAACTTCCATAATGTCCTCCTATAATTCCATCAGGTGCTTCGAACAATATTCTCTCTTGTTCATGCGGTAGAACATGTCGACGTAGAATTTCATCTAGTCCCATTTTTTAGAGTTGTCTGGTAATTAACTGAAAATCTACAGCTCGAACGACCAATTGATTCTTCTGACTAGTGGTGAAATCCTCGAACACTTGTCCTATCAAAAGGAATTGGATAATTTGTTCATAATGGTCATCAAACATTCCAACCTTAAACAACTATGCATCGGGTAACCTATCCTCGATGTTGCTTGGTTCCTCGCCTGTCTCAATCCTTGACAAATTATTGGGACCAGTATTCAATAATCCCATCTTCACAATGATCTTGAAATCAAATTCTTGGAAGAGGAGCAACCATCAGCAAATTTCCCCCCCAACACAGGCTTGTTGACAAGGTATTTCAGTGTTGAATGATCTATAAACATCTTAAAATGTCCTCCTAACAGATAGTGGCAGAATTTCTGCAATGCGTACACCATCACCAATCCTTCCTGCTTAATTGTCATGTAGTTTGTTTCTACAATGGACAACTTCCAAATTGAGAAGGAAATTGGGTGATCAATCACCCCTTCTCCTGGTTGTGCTAAAATTACTCCTAATGCGATTGATGAGGCATTGACGTGGACGTGAAACCTCTTCATCCAATCCAGAAAGACTAATATCGATGATGTAACCATCCTCTTTTTTAGAGTATTGAAACTTTCTTGACCCTCATCGCTCTATTCAAATTTTGCATCCTTCTTCAACAGTTTCTCCATTGATGTTGTGATTGTTGCATATCTCGCCTTATGAACTTTCAGTAATACCTTGTATGGCCCAACGTCACCCGGAGCTCTTTTACTATCATTGGTGGAGGTAGATTGACAATTATTATGATCTTGGAGGGATCAACCAACATTCCTTTTTACGATGTGTCCCAACAAAATCCCAAACAGGGCACAAAATATACACTTCCTCAGATTTAGTGAGATTTGATGTTGTCGATGCCTTTCCAACATCAATCGCAGGTTTGTGATGTGGTCTTTTACCAACCCATAGATGGTCCAATATTCCATGTATACTTCCAAGAATTTCTGAATGAAATCTTTAAACTCAATGAATACTATCCTTGAGAAGATAGAAGGTGCATTCTTGAGGCCAAACAACATCACTGTGTACTGAAAACATCCCCATTCTATCACAAAAGTGGTCTTGTGCCGATCTTCCTTCACAATTTTTATCTGATGGTAACCCGAAAATCCATCTGTGAATGAATATATCTCTTATCCTCCGACTCCCTCCAGTACTTCGTTAGTGAATGGCGTTGGGAATGGATCATCAATACATGCATCATTTAGCTTCTAGGGGTTGACACAGATCCACATTTCTCTTGTCTTCTTATCTTGGAAAACCATTGGGCTAGTCCATTCTGATTCTTCCACCGATTTGATGATACCAGCATCCAGCATCCTATCGAGCTCAGTTTTGACACGTTCATTGTATCGTGGGATCAGTCGATAAGGACGTTGTTTCCAATCTTCTTCACATATGCCCTAGTGTGTCTTCTCATATTATTAACAACTTCGTTGTCGACAGAATACAAATGTTCTCTACCCCCTTCTTCAGGAATTGGATTATGAAACACACCGCTTTCTGAATTGTTACCGGTGGAATAGTCTTGGGAAAACGGGTTTCCCCGGCCAGCCATGCACTGGCGGCCCTGCTTCTAGCGCCAAAAACTGTTGAGGCCTGGAAATTCACAGGCAGCAACAGCAAGGGATTCTCCCCAGTCAACGTTCCCAATTAGCCTGTGACTATTTGGTGTAGGGAATCCATCCGGTTTGCGGTCCGGCTACCGTAGGTCAAGTAACAAAAATAAAAGGTCTTACCGGTTACGGCCCGATCCATCGTATATATTTTTGTATTTTTGGCTTAAAGTATGATATGCAAATGCCTATTTAACATGCATACTTGATAAAGAATGCCAGGAGTATTCACAATGTGATGCGCAGGTTCTTATCTCTCGTCTTAAAACTCACAAGCATCTAAATCACAAACCATTAGAAAATAAATACTAACCAGGCTATCTCTAGAGAGTTATTAATTCATGAGCAATGTGATACTATTCATATGTTACGGCAAATCACAGGTAGCTGTTATTAAAACCAAACATACAAACTTGAATAAAGTATACATGACAAGGTAGCTCATCAACAGTTAAAACTTCCATTACTCATAGTGGAAAAATTATAGAATATACTAGAGAACATTCGAGCAAGAACATACGTTCAGAAAGTTAGAACGCTCTCACAGTTAATGAAACACAGTTGAAAACGAAATAGTTCCCCTTCAACATTGTTCATTTATCGTATTGAAACATTCTACACAATGCCTTTTCCAACAGGCAAAAATTGTAATTTCTTATTGTAAAACGAAGTAGTTCCTCTTACACATAATTATTCACAAGTTTTTTCCAGGGAAAAATCCCCCTGTAAGTTCTAACTTTCCTATATTTAAACCAAATCAGCTAACCGCTTGGGCTGCTCCCCCGCGACCTTTGGGTTCCTCCAAATAGTTTTAATATCCCCCTTTTGTCTTTTTCTGTGAGTACTCATGATTTACTTCATGCGTTACTTTTTAGAGTACTCAACAAAGCGGGATCCGCTTGGTAACTGACGCCATTTCACAAAATCAATGTGACACCATTTCACAAAATCAATCTTTTTCCCCCTATTCCTAGAATACAAAAAAATTAAGAGTGATTCTACAAATATTTTCCAATATTTCCTCTACGATGTAGAATATGGACATCCAAATAAAAGGAATGACCTTAAGCACAGAATTGTGCAAATTTAGCCCAATCTCATAACAATTGAACTCGCAAAATTGTTTGAAAATATGCAAGAAACACTCAAGAAGGAGACTGAATATGTGATAATCCACAAACTATTGAAGATATTAATTTACACCATCCATAATTAAATATATGTAGGCTTATCATACATTAGATAATCCAAGGATTCGAAAGCATTAGGTTGTTATTCGAATCAGTACAAAAGAAGGCTTACAAAACTAGTCAAAATCCCTCATAAGTGCATAAAGAACTTTCCAAATAAGTCAAGATGTTCATGAATTTGTTGAATGAGTGTGTAGGGATCATAAGTGATGGAAAGTTAAATTTATCATTATCTTGGATGAGGAAAATCAGGGAGGTGAGTTGGTGCAAAAAACAAGGCAGTCAACCTTAAAACTAGCTTTAGCTTTTTCCTTAAAAATTTCATCTACAAATACTTGATCGTATCTCTAAAAAATTTGCAATTTTTTGAAATATTCTCATGATTAAGCTAAAATGTCCCATTTCGGAAGTGGGTTTTCAACCGCTCTGTCTAATTCCTCACGGATTGATTAGAACTTCTCCACGAAATTTGTCTCCTGAAAAGTGACGAAAATGGTGCATATTGACTTGCTCTTTGATTCGCCATGCATAAAGAGTCCTCACTCACTAAGGTCAAGTAAACATCTAGATCATTCTCCTCAAGAATGATTCACACTCTTTCATTCAATTTGGAAGTATCTTCAAATTGGTCTTCTGGTTGGATGGAGATCGATGTCATGGCTCCAAGATCTTTCCTCAATACTTCTCAAGATCACATAGGCTTTAGTTGCTTGCACAAACTAAGCTCTTGCATGCCCTTTCTCTGATACCATGTTAGTAATTGAGAAAAATATGAATAAACTTGAACTTTGAAACTTTAATCCAGAATAAAAGTGCATATAAATCTCATCAATAATCCAAAGACATAAATCAAACCATAGAACACAGGATATACCCTGGGAAAATCCTTTACTGATTCAGAGGATAAAAAACCCAGCAAACGATCTTAGAGTGTGATTAATAAGTACCAGAGAATGATTACAACATAATAGCAGATTGCTTTCATCGAGAGCACCATAGAGAGGAGATCAAAATGGAAAAGTGTATCTAACTTACCAAGTGCATATCACTTTAATAACAAGTAAAAGTAGGTTTTACAACAAAAATAGAATGGTTGCATGTATCAACAACTTGTTAACACCTAGAACACTGATCCATCTTCAATCATGCGCGCCCCATTGATCTAGTGCCAATATGGATCTCCATAATTGCCTCCCACAGGAAGATATGTGCCTTCCACTAATTAACTCTAACTAAGTTGTTAAATGAGTGTACTGATTTGAACTTAATGGAACTACATGCAACTGAATGGAACCGAGTGTAACTGAACAAAACTGAATGTAACTGAATAGTAACTAAATGTAACTAAATAGAACTAAATGTAACTTAACAATAATTGAATGTAACCGAATATAACTGAATGTAATTGAATGTAACTTAACAATAACTGAATGTAACTAAACAGAACTGAATGCTTCTCCATCAATGTTTATTTCCAACAATCACTTGCATAAATTAAGGAGTTCATTCCTTAATAACTGAACTTGTTTACCATAAATAATACTCAACTGATATCTAATCAATTCGAGTTTACCAGGTGGAAGCATATGCAATTTGAATTTTGTCTCTATCTTTGTGCTTATATTAAATGTCTCTGCATGGTCCATATGTGTTTTCATTAAATAATCATATTTATCATATCATACTCATAAGATCGTTTCCAAACCTATGATCATATGTATTTCCCTGATTCATATAGTCACATGCATAAGTAAATCACTCTAGGGGTAGCTAATCCCTAAAGGAGACTTGTAGCACCTGTTGGCCATGACTAGCCATACATCATATAGTATATCTACTTTACATAGTAAAGTACACCACCTCACAACATGAGGGTATTTGCATAACTTGATATTACTGACAAGTCTACTATGTTGATATTTCTCAAAAGACTCGGCTTGATATTACTCACAATATTTACTGACTTGATATTACTCACAAGATTTGCTGACTTGATATTACTCAGTCTACTGTCTTGATATTACTCACAAGACTCAACTTGATATTACTCACAAGCTTTTCAACATCACCACCTCAATCATATGAGGATATTTGTAGGACTTGATATTACTCACAAGTCTACTATCTTGATATTATTCACAAGACTCATCTTGATATTACCCACAATCTTTACAACATCACCACCTTAATCATATGAGGATCTTTGTAGGACTTGATATTACTCACAAGTCTATTGTCTTGATATTATTTACAAGACTTGGCTTGATATTAGTCATAAGCTTTACAACATCACCACCTCAATCATATGAGGATATTTGTAGGAATTGATATTACTCACAATTCTACTGTCTTGATATTACTCACAAGAATGGAGAATGATCCATGATGCTGTAATCTCAACACAACTAACTCTAGGTTAGATTGTACAACATAGTGAATCCCATGAGTTTTTGTTACTTGTACAAAGTTTAGGATTATTTTTGTTGCCCTCCAATGGATGTCATGAGGATGATCCATGTTTCTAGAAGCCACACTCATGGCATAAGATATATCAGTTCAAGTATGAGTCAAATAAAGAAGACAACCAACCAGTTGCCTATACAGGGTGTTGTTTTCCAATGTAGTTGATTGCGCTTCTTCAAGATTAACTCCTTAAAGGAAATGATTATTTCTTGGCTTGCAATCCTTCATTATGAACTTCTTCACCAGATCTAAATAATTCTTGGAATGATGTACCTTGATTCCAATATCTGATTGAGAAATCTCTAGCCCCAAAAATTGGCTTAACAAACCAAAATCAGTCATAAAGAAGGCATGATTCATTGCATCCTTCAAGGAGTCAATTTCTTCTTTGAAACTTCCTTTGACCAGAAGGTCATCCATATACAATACAATGATGATTAAATAACCATGAATCAACTTCAAATAGACATTTGGATCAGACTTGCATCTACAATAGTTCAGTGATAGCAAAAAGCCATCAATCTTGGAATACCAATCTTTGGTAGCTTGTTTTATCCCATACAATGATTTTTTCAACCTACACACAAGAGATGGATTAGTCGCAATACATTTTGGATGCTACATATATATTTCTTCTTTCATATCACCATGTAGGAAAGCACTCTTTACATCCATGTGATGTACGTCCCACTGCTTGGAAGCTGCAATGGCCAAAACTAGTCTTATGGAGTCCATCTTTGCAACGGGTGCAAAGGTATTGTTCTAGTCAATGCATTGGACTTGAGAGAATCCCTTGGCCACTAAACTAGCCTTATATTTTATATGAGAACCATCAACAACAAATTTAGTTTTGAAACCCCACTTATAGTTGACTAGCTTTCTCCTTGGGGGGAGAATGACTAGATCCCATGTTTCATTATTTTGGAGCGAATGTAATTACTCCTTCATGGATGTTTGCCATATTGGGTATTCACATGCATATTCATATGTTTTTGGATCAGATTCCTCCATTATAAAATACTTATCATCAAATAAAGAGTCCTTGACAGAAAGGCACTCTCGAATTGAGATCTAGTCCTCCTAGAATCTCTAGGATTCCCAGCTAGTTCCCCAACTGGTTGGATGGTATATGTTTCCCACTTCAGAATTGTGTATTTTTTTGTATATTCAATTAAATCATCATTATCAAATATATCAAAATCATAAATTTCATTAGTTCCTTCACTTACAACCAAAGTTGGAGGAGGTGAGGAGGACTCTCCAATTTATGTTGCTACCATAGCCTCTTCTTCGAACTGAACACTCCTTTCAATGAATGATTTTTGAGTGATCATGTTAATCAGCTTGTACCCTTTGGAATCTTCAGAATACCCAAAAAATAGGCACTCTTGGAATTAAGGTTCCAAATCCCTCCTTTTATCTAGTGGAATTCTATCCCATGCTCTTGAGCCAAAAATCCCGAAATGAGACACATCTGGTTTGTGTCCACTCCAAGCTTCGAAACAATTAAATCCATAAATATTGTTGTGAGGAAACCTATTTTGGATGTAGGATTCACAGTTTATAGCTTTACCGCAAAACTTTGGTGGAAAAGTCTTAGACTCCAACATACAAAAAGACATCTCCTCGAGGCTTTTATTCTTCCTCTCAACCATACCATTATGTTGAGGTGTGTAGGGAATACAGTGTTGTATATGGATACCCACATCTTCACAATAATTAATGAACTCATACTTAACATATTCAACCCCATTATCATATTTGAGGATCTTGAGTTTCCTCCCAGACTGGTTCTCAACCAAGGCCTTAAAATCCTTGAAGTGGTAAAAAACTTCAGACTTGAGTTTAAGGAAGTAAACCCAACAGTACCTCGAAAATTCATGTATGAAGGTAAGGACGTACTTGGCTTGACTAATGGACATATGAGGGAAGGGACCAGCAATTTCACTGTGTATGAGCTTAAGAGGTGTTGAGGTTCGCTTATGACTGACTCTCTCATACTTATGCTCTGGATGTTTTCCTAGAATGCAACCGTAACAGATTCCTTTGGAAAATTTATCTTTGGAAATCCTGAAACCATATATTTTTCACACAAATATAAAAGGTATTTATATTTTAGATGACCAAACCTATCATGCCAAAATTTTATTGCTTCATTGGCATGGGTGAGGTGAGCAGAGGGGTTCGAAAAGGACATGAAGTGTGAGAACCTATACACTTTTGAACTATGATCCACAAAACCTTTAGTAATGAATCTATCATTAGCAATATCAAAGATTTAAACTTCATTAGGAGAGAAAAAAACCTTCTTAGGAGACCTAGTGTGGGTCATCTGGTATACTGACAAGAGATTAGCAGCAAGACATGGGACATACAAAACATTATCAAAGGAACCATGGTCAAAATCAATCCTACCTTTACCCTTACTTTCAGTTTCTGAGTTATCTCCTAGCAAAATATTAGGACCTTTCGAATCATGAAGAGATGAGAAGGATTCCTTTGTTGAAACCATGTGCCTATAAGCTCCATAATCAAGATAAAGGAAGGATATTTTACAGTGCTTTCAACTAGGGCATGTACTCTCCCTTGGTCTTTGAAATTGGATCCTCCTTCCTTCTTGTTTGTGCCACTGGGGAGTGATATTTTTTTCTTCTCCAGGATTTGAGTGAGCATATCTATCTGCTTCTTCATTCAAGAGATCTCAGGATGAAATCCCTTAACACAGTATGCGCACTTGCTACCTTCACCTTTACCTTTATTCTTTTGAAAGTTCTTCTTTTTGGAGTTTGAGGACACCTCTTGAGACTTGGACTTGTATCATGTTTTAATCTATAGGCTTCTTATCCTTCTTCTTATCTTTAGAATTCACCTTGGCATATCCAGCAACCAAAGCTTGATATTTGGAAGGTTTGATGGTGCCCATCAAGATCAATTTGTCTTGCTCCTAAGTCAAGGATTCCATGAAATATGCCAATGAAGGCATCTTTCAATTTCGAGCTCTCAACTTGGAGGGGTGGAAGGTCAAAACAAATACTGAGTAATCAGGGCCAAGCTTCGAAAGGATGGCCAATATTAGTTGTTCATCTTATTTGTCAATGCCACATTGTTTTAGTTGCAAAACAAGTGATTTGAATTTTGAGAAGTAGACTTGCAAGGATTCAAAGCTGCTTGGACTTAGTGTTATTAGATCATTCTCCAATTGGTAACCTCTCATATTATATGTATTCCCAAACAAATCTTGAATTTTCTCCCATACTTCATTCGAGGATGTAAGACCATCAAGATGAAATAGAAGGTCTTTGGAAATGCTGATACATAAGAGACCATACACCTCATCTCTCCTATTATTCCATTTGATCTTCTCTGATGCTGCATTAGGCTCAAATTTAGTTTCCACGGTCACTTTGAAGATACCTTTACTCCTCATCAAAATCTCCATCCTTGCCTTCCATTCGAAGTAATTGAATGGAGTTAAGATAATTGGTTGAGATTGATCCATTCTTCAACAACTGCACCCTTTGACCAGACAGTCTGCGTTCCTAGTAAGTGATGTCGACCCTGCAAAATAAAATTGAAGAGGAGAACAATGGAGCTACTAAGTATTCTCTGATACCATGTGGAAATTTAGTCCAAGATTAGAACAATTGAACTCGCAAAATTGCTTGAAAATATGCAAGAAACACTCAAGAAGGAGACTGAATATGTGATAATCCACAAACTGTTGATGATATTAATTTACACCAGCCATCATTAAATATATGTAGGCTTCTCATATGGTAGATACTACAATTATTTGAAATCATTAGGTTGTTGTTCGAATTAGTACAAAAGCAGGCTTACTAAACTAGTCAAAATCCCACATTTGTGTATAAAGCACTTTCCAAATCAGTCAAGATGCTCACAGATTTGTTGAATGAGTGTGTACAACTCATAAGTGATCGAAATTTTACTTTATCATGCTTTTAGATGAGGAAAATAAGGGAGTTGATTTGGTGCAAAAAACAAGGCAGTCTACCTTAAAACTAGCTTTAGCTTTCGCCTTAAAATTGTAGAAAAAACTGGAAACTCTAGATAAAGCAATAATGCACAATTTCTATTCTGGGAAGACCATGGGTTGGTAGAATCTTATCCATTATCTTTATAACTCGCTCCATGAGGCAATTTTGGCAATTTTGACGTCCAAAATGGAATTGGGTGCAAACTAGCTAGTGTAGGACCTAGGAATTAATCAAAAAGATTAATTATTTTATCCTTAGTCTTGGGATGGGTTTTGATTATTTCAACAAGAATTAACTAAAATTATCCTTCCCAATAGAAAAAACTATTCACTTGATATTTTTTATATGAAATCATCTTAATTCTCATTGCAATAATATTCACAATAATATCATAAATGACATTACATAACAAATTGTGCATGCATTCATCAAAGGATATGGGATTATCCGTCTTTAGAATTAGGGCAATGAAAGTAGAATGAAATGAAGGTAATACCTTTCTAGAAGATCTAGAACCATTAATGGGATTTAATAAAACCTCTTCTAAAATCTCATACAACCCTAATAAAAAATCAATTTCCACACCATATGGACAAGTACTCTTGTCCTTTTGAAAGCTATTAAAAACTATGTGAAATTCATCCTTTGAAACCCCTTCCAAAATATTCACATTTTCTTCTTCATTTACAAATATTGGAAAGAATGTAGTCATCTTGTCCACCTCATCAATAAATATTGGAAAGAATGTAGTCATCTTGTCCACCTCATCAATAGAATCTCATTAGAGGAAATTTCAACTCAAAATGGACCTTTTAACTTTTATTCAAATTCCATGTCATCATGTGTTAGCCAATGACATCGCTTTAAATTTGAAATATCGTATAGGTCTTAAAAACTTTTTTAATATATATTTGGGGATAGGTATCATAAAAAAACTACTTTTTTGTTTGTATTTTCGGCATATCTCCCCGTGTTTTTACTCAAATTTCGATTGGGAGAGCTAGTTGGATGCGGAATTAAATTCCACATCCAACGAGCTCTCTTGATCGAAATTTGAGTA
>LPNX010225079.1:28349-38667 GCA_001517045.1 Pseudotsuga menziesii
GGTTATGGAATTTGAGGTATGGCCATTTACATTTTGGTGGTTTAGATTTGATACAGAAGAAGCAGGTGGTAAAAAGATTTCCCAGTATTGAGAAACCAGCAGGTTCATGTGAGAGATCCATATTGGGAAAGCATCATAGAGAGAAATTTATTTCTGGAGTCTTATATAGAGCAAAAGCGCCATTAGAGATGGTACACACATATTTTTGTGGATCGATGCAAACACTTTATTTGACTCGTAATGTTTATTTTATGACTTTCATTGATGATTACAGTAAAAAAAAATGGGTGTATTTGTTCAAACAAAAACCTCAAGCTTTTGATGTGTTTAAAAGTTTTAAAGCTATGGCTGAAAAAGAGAGTAACAGATTTATTAAAGTCTTGATATTAAATAAAGGAGGTGAGTATATGTCAAATGAATTTATGGAATTTTGTCAATATTATGGAATTAAAAGACAGTTTACTACTCGCTACACTCCATAGTAAAACAGTGTAGTAGAAAGGAAGAATCAAACCATTATGAACATGGCACGTGGTATGATGAAGGAGAAGCATCTTTCAAATGAATATTGGGGAGACGATGTTACTTGTTCAGTATACATTCTAAACAAAAGTCCAACAAAGAGCGTGACAAATCGTGTTCCCCAATAAGCATGGAGTGGTAAGTGTAGCAACATATCTCATTTAAGAATTTTTTGTTGTGTAGCTTATGTATATGTACCTGAAGAGATGAGGAGAAAGTTAAATGAAAGAATTCATAAATGTATTTTTGTTGGATATAGTGAAGAATCTAAAGCATACGGACTCTATAATCCCATCACCAAGTAGTATGTCATCAGCAGAGATGTGGTGTTTAAGGAAGAAGAATCATGGGATGGGAGCATTGACAAATTGATTGAAGAGGACATTGTTACACCTCACGCAGAAGATGAATAAGATGAGCAGGGTATACATGGAGAACAGTTAACTCCACATATGTCTACACCAGTAATAAGGACACCTTCCAGAACGCCCAAAACTCATGAACATGGAGAACCATTAAATGTTGGTGGACAGCAAGGAACAGGATCAGAGGTAAGTAATGAATCAAATCCTACATTAGCGTCATTAAGAAACAGAGTAAGAGGTCAAAAGACTAGAATTTTAAGAGAATTGTATGATCAAAATGAAGAAGTAGATAAAGTTTCAAATTTCGCATTTATAGCATCTGATCCTGTAGATTTTGATGAGGATGTTAAAAAGTATGTTTGGATAAAAGCAATGGATGAATAAATTGATGCCATAGAAATAAATAATACTTGGGATTCTGTAGATTTGCCTGTTGATAAAAATTGTATTGGTGTCAAATGGATTTATAAAACTAAGTTAAATGTTGATGGTGATGTTGAAAAATATAAAGAAAGACTTGTAGCTCAGGGGTTTAGTTGACAAACTGGAATTGATTATAATGAAACCTTTGCACCGGTGGCTAGACTTTATATGGTAAGGATGGTATTAGCTATTGCTTCTCATAATAAATGGTATGTACATCAAATGGATGTAATGTCTGCATTTTTAAATCGATATTTAGAAGAAGAGGTTTATGTGAGATAACCTCCAGGATATGAAATTGATGGACAAGAAGACAGGGTCTACAAATTAAAGAAAGCATAAAATGGATTGAAGCAGGCACCGAGAGTTTGGTATTGCCGAATTGATGAATATTTGAATAGTGAAGGATTCAGCAGAAGTCCAAGTGATCCACCATTGTATACAAAGGTAAACCAAGAAGGTAAAATGCCGATTATTTGTTTATATGTGGATGATTTTATCATCATTGGAGATCTTTCTGTAAGTGAGTTCAAGAAATCCATGAAAATAGAATTTGAGATGACTGATTTAGGAATGATGAAATATTTCCTTGGTATTGAAGTACCACAATCTGAAGATGGTATTTTTGTAATTCAAACTAAGTATGCAAATGATGTATTAAAAATATTCAGAATGATGAATTGTAAGCCATAAGTAACTCCATTCGCAATTGGCACAAAACTGAGTGAGGATGATGATGGGTCAAAAGTTGATCCAATGCTGTATAAGAGACTGGTAGGAAGTCTTATGTACTTAACTGCAACATGACCTGACATAATGTTTACAGTAAGTTTGATTTCGAGATTTATGGAATCTCCAAAGAATACCCACTGGCAAGTTGGAAAGATGATTCTAAGATATATTGTTGGAACGGAAAATTTTGGTATCTAGTATACATCAACTTCAAATTTTAAATTGATTGGATATACTGACAGTGACTTTGCAGGTTCTATCGATGGTAGAAAGAGCACATATGGATATATGTTTATTTTTGGATCGTGATCAGTAGCATGGGCATCAAAGAAGCAGTCCATAGTGAAATTATCCTTTGCTGGCAGATTATGTTACAGCAACAACAGCTGCATGTCAAACTATATGGATGAGAAGAACTCTTTATGAGTTACAGCATGAACAAAATGAACCAACTCAAATATTCCGTGACAATAAATCAGCTATTGCACTATCAAGAAATCATGTCTTTCATAAAAGAAGTAAGACTATTGATACAAGGTATCATTTTATTCGAGAACTAATAAACAACAATGAAATCAGTGTGGACTTTTACAGATCAAAAAATCAATTTTTAGACCTATTCATAAAACCTTTGGGAAAAGATTTGTTTGAGCTTCATAGGAAAAATATTGGAGTTTGTAAGCTGTAACAGAAAGTTAGTATTACAAAATTTTGTTTTTTGAGTGTAGTAATTAAGGGAGAGAATGTTGGAATCGGATTAATTACTCCACCACCCATCCCACTGAAACGTTGAAGAGGCAACACCGTTCAGATCACTAACCGTCGAAGTTCTGAAAAGGAATCACTGCCCAGAATTGCAACTGCCAGAATTTTGAAGAGTCGACACACCGCCTCACCATCACACTGTCTTACAAAAAATAGATTATTAAAATATGAAAAGTCATTTTGATTGAGCCAGCAGAGCACATCAAAGTTTCGAAGAGGCATCATAGTTTTCCACTCTGTCGGTCTGCAAATTTGTAAAGCATAGAATTTAGTTTTTGTATAGCGAAGGGTCAATTAGCAATTAATGACCGACTTAGCTAAAAATTCTATAAATAACTAGCTTGAAATCATGTTTTAGACACTGAGAAATATACGGAGATATAGATTGATACACAGAGTTGAAACTCTGAATTTTAATGTGTAGTTTTTACTTTTACTCTATTTTTTAGTTAGAAAACTCAGTTTTACTTTTTATGCTAGTTTGTTGTAGCAATTGGAGAAATCAAAGTTTATTTATGTTAATGTGGTTTATTGATCAAGTAGAATACTTGTGTTAAGTTTATGGATGCAGGGGTTATTAGAAAGTTGCTAAAATAGTCAGCTGCAAGTGAATCATTACTGTGATGTAGGTGACTGTCAGTTGTAACAGCTAGCTGAAACAGTCATGTAAATTATTGTTAGCTGTAACAGCTAGCTACAACATCATCTAGATAGTATTGTTAGTTGTAAAATCCAAGTTGTTACAGTCATGTAGGAATTGATTTAAGTTTTGAGAGATCTGTCAACTGTAACAACCAGCTGTTATAGTGCTATAAGTGTTGATTTGAGCAGTAAGTGAAGTTTAAAGTATTGATGAAGCAGAGATCGACACTCCCATGCTTTCCCCATTAAAGCTGAGAAGAAGAATTGGCTAAGTTGCCAGGAAACGTGGATACGGGGATGGGTACTGGTAAGGGGACACCACTTTTTGAAATAGGGTTCTTGGGTACGTTGGGGGTACTGTAGACATGTGTGTGTGTGTGTGTGTTAAAATTTATAAAAATGAAACATTTCACACTCACATCATACATGCATATTTGATATTTCTAAATTCAATGATTCATATGAACATTCACATTGAAAATTTGAAACATAAAATAATAAATTTGATAAATAATATGACATAGACTCATAGTAGATATCAACTGGAATACTGAAGTTATATTAATATAATTAACAACTTAAAATATTATATGTCCATGACACCATGAGTTCAAACTTCATTGCCATACTACATCCAAAATTTGCCTAAATGCATTTTTAGACATGAAAAAGAAAGTTTAAAACAGTAAACATTGAACATGAACAAGATAGTTGATTTGGCTTCCTCAATCCATGTCATCAGCATCCTTAAGATCAATGTCATTAGCATCACTAAGGTCCTATGTCATGTCATCGTTGAAGTAGTGAGTACAGTGCACTAGCAATGAGAAATGCACTGTTGCGCTGGTTTAAGTAAAGGGCAAGGGCCCACACAACATGTGTTTTAGTGTTTTATTATTTATTTTTTTAATTTTGAACTTCAAAATTTGAAAATTGATTTACCTCGAACAATGAGCTAAGATAAATTGTCCAAGTACCCAAACACGTGGCACGGCATACCAAAATCCATGCGAGTACCATATTTTCATACATGAAGTACCTAGTACGTGAGGTTGGATTTGGGTACGGCTGGGGACGTACCATTGAAGTACCCAAGAACCCATTACATGTACCTAATATTGGTTTGTGTACCCGACCCCTCAGTACAGGTACCCATGCAATATAGAGAATCAGTATTCTAAAAAAAGAACAGGGCATTTTCAGAGTATGATTGAAGAAGGGTTTTAAAATTTTAATAATCATTAGTATTTTTTAAAATAATCAAAAGCAAGAAATACACTACATAGATAGAAAGTAAACACAAAGACAAAATGCAAGAATTCGAACCAACCTGTGTTGTTTTATTATTGCTCTATTACTTGCTTCTATATTACAATAATGCACATGCTTATATAAAGTGTTGAGAGGCTTGGGTGACTACCTGTTAAGTTCATTAAGAGAAGTTAGAACAGTTCAGAAGTTTAACCGTTACAGATGACTTCAAGACTGAGAGACAGTTTGTCATAGTCGTGTCGAGATGATGGAGTGGATGATGCATATAGAGATGTGGAATGTGTCCAGGGTTGGACTTGTCCAAATCATACTAAACTTGTTGAAATCTACAAACATGCCAACTACTAAGTAAATCATTAAACATTACTAAGAATATTGAAGGATCATTCTGATCTAACCATTTATTTATTAAATATTTGAAAAATGTGGTATCCCACCCCTACACCCCTATTCTGAAATAAATGCAACCGATTGCTTAGTAAAACTTGGCCACTTAGCTATAACCTCGATCTTCAATCTTGCACGCGGATTTTGAGTATTTGGTAGGAAACCTTACAGTGCTCTATATTGAGGCAATGAATCTTACATTGTTTTATTATTGAAGAATACAAGTTTTTAGTTTATATCATAACATTTTAACAATTCACTAGTATTAATTACACATCCAGTATTCCCTATCTAATCAGCATTGTCGAGGCTATGTGAGAAAGGTCATCTATCAATAAATTAAATCAAAACATATGTATATAAATCAATCATTGATATGCAAAAAAAAAATATTCTAGAAACTCTAAAAGTAAACAAAAATTCATGAAATGCTCCTGTATACATAATCATGCCAATATCATTTCAGAATATGAAGAGATTATCATTACATTAATCTAACCACACGGGATAACATAACATGTTTAGATGGAGTAGATAGAGTAGTCTTCCTGACCTATCTGATCTGAATGAATTATGAGTACTGCCTATACAATATGAACCTAAAACTGTTGAGTACAGTTATAAAAACGTTGAGATTTGCAGTAAGTTAAAAAGAGACAAGTTCATGGAGTGAAACAATCGAAAAGTATCACTACTAGCAGAAGTAGAAACCATCTTATTCACAGCAGAGGAGCACAGATTCTTCTTATCGTCTGGTGGCAAGATTTGTTTCTCGTACTCCACGGCCGCAATATATTCATTCACGCGGGAAAAGCGCTGGCCATCTCGATTCTGCTTCGATGTATTTCTCTCGCAGCGGCGGATTTTCGCATAGTCTTGTGCAATATAAACGTCCATAGCAAGATCCATCGAACTTTATTTATCTCAATAACGAAAGTCCCGAGCTGTGCTAAAATCTTAATTGATTAAAACCAGGTATTGAAGATACAAGAAGAAAAAAGAGTAATGAATCAATTGGTGATGAAGCGGAATGAACTTTTATAGAATGTAAAACGAGTGGATGGACCTTAAAATCCTCAAGTATGCCTTTAGGTCACTCCCTTGTTAGTTATATATTTGATTCTTGTTTGAGCTATTGGATTATTCTATATTTGAAAACCCTAATTTGTATGTACAAACTTAGAGTAGCACTTCAATTCCTTCCACCTCTCTCAAGCCCCTAGGGTTGTTTGCATTTTCCATATCCAACACATCTATAGGGACCTCCTTAGGATTAATGTGGTTCTAGCCTTTCAAGTTTGATTGATTCATCCTAGGGCATCTTTATGAGCATAGTTCCACTCATATCTTAGAAGTCTCAATCCAAAGACCCCAATGGACATTATAATTATTATAGTCAGCGAAAGGGATGTATCATCCCCATTGAGGGCACCAAGTCTCTTTTCTTTGCAACATATTTCATTGATTTATATTTTCAACAATAGATCTAATATTTATTGATTATATTGTGTGTCTGTGTGTGTGTTTTCATTGAAGAATGAGAAAAGGCTTTGCTTGCAAGTATCTAGATCTAAGTGTGTGGCTCATTCTAGGAAATGGATCACTCTTTGAGGGCTATCACAACCTTCCACTTTGAGCTAGGGAGCTTCATCATCTACAATACATAATTATAGTGGGTGATTTCCCTTTCTTCTTCTCTTTCCATTTCTACCATTAGGGTTTCTATCTCATAGGAATTATCACTTAATTCATCCAAGTTAGTTGGTTATCTTTCCACATTTTATTTACTAGTAAAACATAATCAGAGATCTAATTGCATTTCCTTTATCCCTTACAATCCTATTTTATCATTAACATGATGGTGTCATAGGTTTTTTTTATGGTGTTGCAAACTACGGGAATGGAATTTGTGGCATGGTTATTAGGGAACTTAAGAGACATCAATTCTTGTTATGGATGGGTTGTGTTTGTGGCTCAAACACCCAACCAGAATTATTAACACTTTGAGCACTTCTCAATTTTGTTGAACTTAAAAATTTCACTTCTCTTCAACTTAAGAGATTCTTAAAAAAATGCCTCGATTTTTTTTAGTCATAATACAGCAAGTGATCCTATCAACTAATTAAGTTATTAATCCATTGGTAGAGCAGCAGTCTTCACACTTCAATGAGATCAAGTCATTTCGATCCCCTTTTACCTGAGTACCCTTTATGTAGTAGAAGTGGACCACACAGCGGGATGCCTTGCTCCAGGCCCAGACCCAACAAGCAACGCATCCATTGCACCACCCTTCGCACGAAATGGCACTTCCACCGCGAGAGAAGCGCTCTCCTTAATTTCACAAAGAATTGAGTGGTTTTTGCTCCCCAATTTAGCATAAAATAAGAAAAGCTACTAGTTACATTTAAAGAGTTCATTGTTTTGTTTTTTAATGTTTAAGTTACGTCTCATTTTGAATGGAAAGACATAAACTCATAACTTATTTTGAATCATAAAAAATAAAGATTATACACCTTCAAATATTTGTAATAGGTATTCTATTTCATAAATAAAAATAATAATTTAATATTTTTATTAATTCTATACTCATATTCATTTTGAAAGCATTATTTTTTCAAACATGCTTTGGGTATTCAATTTCATAAATAATAATAATTTAACATTTTTATTTATTTGCAAACATTTAAAAAAATACAAACTAAATATAAAAATTAAAGTTTATAAAAATAAAGCATGTATACAACTAACTTTTTTTAATTATATATTTACTTGATCTATTTTATAAAGCATAATATACCTATTTTATATTCATTTTCATCATAAAATTTTATGGCAATCAATATCCAGCATGTACAACAACCTATTTAATGTTGTCGCATAGTTTTTATGGGTCGTTGGATCTCAAGTGAATTCAGATCCAACAGCCCACAACAACTATGTGGAAACAGTAAATAAGATGTCTTAGGTTAGATCATTTTTGCTGAAATTTATACCCCTAACTTAAAAATCAAGTTGAAATTAACAATGATCCTTCACGTTTGGTCGTTTGTCGATGATGAAATGTATTGACAAGTTATTGCAGATCATTTGACGTTGTTACCCTACGCATATCATAGATCCATTCATTACCAAACAAGTTCACACACCTTTTACTTGTGTCAATTACCTCTTTGTCTAATGATATCTACCGCTTTCAAATTTGTTGGAATCATTAGACATAAACTAAGGTAGGTGAAGGATCTTATTGATCAGCATCAAAACCAAGGTGTTTATAAGATGACTTGTTCATGTGGAAAATGTTATATTGGTGAGACACGAAGACCTTTCGTACAAACCACACCTTAGTCCTAGAAGAGCATTCCCAAAACACTACACATCACATTCCGACCCTATAAGACACTCGGATCTTCAAAAGAAAATTCATTATTTCAAAGATAAGATTAGAAAAACTTTAGAAATAACCAAGCATCGAAATAACCTAAATAGAGACAATAAACTAGAGATCACTAAAACTTGCTTCTTTAATAATAAAAAATAAAGTTGGAGTAAAATGTAGCAATTATTTAAATTCCTTTGTAATAAAATAATTTAGAAGGAAGCCATACTTAGTTTAGAGGTATTAGCTATATCCTATATGTATTAATTATTAATTATTATAGATT
This sequence comes from Pseudotsuga menziesii, assembly GCA_001517045.1. Lineage (NCBI taxonomy): Eukaryota > Viridiplantae > Streptophyta > Pinopsida > Pinales > Pinaceae > Pseudotsuga > Pseudotsuga menziesii. The sequence goes on from LPNX010225079.1 coordinate 37,120, forward strand.
TAGTATATCACATTTAATTAATATACTAAACATGTACTAAATAATTAATTAATCGCCTGTGGGGGCAGAGCAAGTGGTAAAGTGGAATTGTTGAAATTGGTATTAAATGGAAGGTCTCGTCTTCAAATCCCCCCAAATTTACCCGTGCGCCATGGTTCGGGCCCTGTGGATGCACCTAGGGGTATAGTGGTAGCGGGATTGGATCCCTGGACCCCGTGTCACGCGAGTACCAGTTGTTGATTCCCCTAGTTACAAAAAAATAAAAATAAAAAAAAATAATAATAATAATTAATTAATCATTAGTTCAATCATTATCCACTTAGTGTGCAAATAAAATAATTTTCATATAGTGTTTAGTTTTTAGGCATTCAGTAGGGTTTCCTAAAAAAATTGGGTCTTTTTTATTAAAAATATTTAGGTTTAGGTATAGCTTGGTTTTAGGGTTTTGGTCAATTCAATTAGATGTCTGTGTGGTTTCCTATTAATAAGTTAAGATTAACCTATCCTCATCTCTACACATTTGGTCTTGAAGATGAACTGTGATTAAGGTTCAAAACGTTGATTCTTGAAACGGTCATTGTGGAGTACCTAGAATGTAACTATGAAATTAAAACCCGTATGAATCTAAGAACTATGTATTGTTGTTTGTGAAAGAAGAAGTTGTGTTTCTACTATGATGACTATGGCGTGGAGGAAATTTGCACTCATCGTGGCCTGATACTCAGGGCCTAGTGCCAACAAACCATTGGTCACCAATAGGAGATCGCACAAATTCTTTGTCATGAATTATTCATTGTAACTTCTTCAATATAGTCAAGTTGATATGGATTTGTCATGGTTTCTCCCTTTTATCATGGCTCTGTAGGGATGGTTGGGTTGAACTTAGGTTTCCATGGTTGAGACCTTTTCAACATGGGTGACTATGGAAGCTAACTCTCTAATAATGGTGCTAGAGGTGTGCCTCCTTCCATGATCATCGATTTCACCCTTGACACCTAGGATTTATACAGCCTAAAACTCATGGATGGATACAAACTTCCCATCACCATAAATTCTCATATAGGCTCGAAAAAATGCACATGTACATACATGACATGTATTGGTGATTTGAACTTGAGTTGTGCACTTTGTCTTCAAGTTAGGAATGAACATGACTTGTAAAAGCATGTGATTCTCGTCCATCATTCCTTAATATTGTTGCACTATATCCTATGGAAATATTAAAATAGGCAAATGTCCCAAGTTACATCATCTCGCCTCTCTAAAAATGCCCATCTTAGATATTATATTACACCTATGATAACCATACCAACCTTATTGCATTCTATGGTGTTAACAATGTCATAAACTTATGCCCTCATTGACAATAATGAATCACGACTTATTTTATATACACCTAAGGTTTAAATGCCTCTAGGTGCTCACTTCTCTAGTATTTACAACCATGGCTACTAATGAAAATGCACTTGTAACTTGTAACTTGTAGATCATAGATATCATCACTTGTAGTTTTATTATTAGCTACACTAGAATGTTCGTTATGTATTT